>ML864656.1:6631-29018 GCA_009831015.1 Picea engelmannii
GATTTAGGTTGTCTGTCGGGAATGGTTGCAAGACCCCAAAATTTCCAACTTAATCCAAAAACTGCAATAGGATCCCCAAGTTGCTCCAGGGTTCTCTTGGTACAATGAAGAGTTTCACTATAAAGGTCGCCTACATTTAATAAAAAATTCAACCCTTAAATCCACAGTGCTTTCTAATTTTCATGCTTCATCTACTGCTAACCATTCAAGTTTTACAAAAAAATTATGAATGGGTCAAACATTCTTTCTTTTGGGATAGTATAAAATAGTACATCTGCACCTTTGTGGTTGAATGCGATACATGTCAATGAAATAAGGGTGAGACTATCAAACCTCCTAGCACACTCCAACCTCTTCCACTTCCACCTACTATTTGGATGGATATTTCTATGTATTTCATTTTTGGCTTACCCAAATAAGGCAATAAGTCCATCATCATGGTGGTAGTCGATCATCTTTCCAAATATGCTCATTTTTTTTCTCTTCAACACCCATTCACAACATCCATAGTGGCTCAAATGTTTATGAATAATATCTTCAAAGTCCATGGAATGCCTCATTCTATTGTTTCTGACTATGACCCAACTTTTACCAACAATTTTTGGCAAGAATTATTCAAGCTCCAGGGAACCCAATTGCATCTTAGAAAAACCTATCATCCCTAGACTGATGGTCAAATGGAAGCAATCAAAAAGTGTTTGGAAATATATTTGAGGTGTTTTACATCTGATAGAAAACAATGTCATTGGGTTCAGTTATTACCCATAGTTAAATGGTGGTACAACACCTCTTACCATACTACCACTCACATGACTCCATTTGAAGCAGTCTACGGACATAAACTACCATTGCTTCTCCCATACATGACAGGCATCTCCAAGGTTCGGGAGGTTGACTACAATCTTAGATTCTGCATGACCATTCTCTTTACTCTCAATGAAAATTTTGTCATGGATCAGAACTAGATGAAGCAACAAGCAGACTACGGTCGTTCTGAACATCAATTTGTTGAAGGGGACCATGTGTTTCTTAGTCTACAACAATATAAGAAGACTTCACTAAAATCCCAGAAATGTCAGAAACCGACCCCAGAATTGTATGGTCCTTATACTATTCTCAAACATGTGGGGCTAGTGTCATATCAGTTATCCTTCCCTAGTCACTCTAAGCTACATCATGTCTTTCATGTGTCATGCCTGAAGAAATTGATTGGCACCAAGTGTCACACCCATACCAGTCTACTAGAGTTGGATGAAGAAGGTTCCATTTGGTTGCAACTAGAAGTCTTATTGGACCAGCGCAAGCATTGTCTTTGTTAGTTCACCATTAATGAAGTTTTATTTCAATGAAAGGATACTCTATGGCAAGATGCCACTTGGGAGCCAACTACCATTCTGTAGAAATTTTCTCATCTCAATCCTTGAGGACAAGAACTTCCTCTATAATGTTCTTTAGAAGATAGAATTAGTATAAATAAGAGTAGGAGGCATGAGAAAGATTTTTCTTGAGAATTATTGTAATAAAGATCTGCTCTGCTAGAGGTTTCCCCCTTGAAGAGGCAAGTGAACATTGCTTTCTTTGAATACATGTATTATTTCTAGTATTTTTCTTCTCAATAATTTATTGTTTCATTGATATCTACTAAATATTTTTGTTTATGCATATTATATTACATCGGTTCCTTACAGGATCCCTAAATCGTGTGGAATTTGGCCTTATTTTTTCCTAATTTGATATATATATTTCTATTTGTTGTTTTTTATTATTCATTTTTTATTTTTATTATTTTATTTATATATTTTTTCTATAGTTATTGGCCAAAATTTCTATGTGATGTCTAGGTCCTATGTCTCTTATATTTCCTTACACAAAGCAAGTAAGAGAGACAAGATAATATAAACTAGGAAAACTTGATTTACCTCATGCATGTGGGATAATATTTTAGGGTTGAATATCAATGGTTTAGATTCCCCCACAAGAAGATCAAGGGTTGTTTAGTACCGAACTTCAAGCAACCATATTTGAAGCAACATGAGTCAGAATCAAGCCCAAGATTCCTTGTTGAAAATCTAGCAGAGATTATGACGATATAGTATAGCCAGTGTTGACAGAGTGAGGGTGAAAATTCCAAGAAAACTCAAAAAATAGAAGAGTCCCAAATTTGATTTAAAAAATAGGTTGTGCAATATTCAGGCAGTCACATCTTGAGCTACATGAGTCGAAATAAAACCTACAAGAGAATGCTGGAAAGATGAAATAGACAATAAGAATATGGAAGTATTGTTTTCACCAAATCAACATCAGAAACTCCCAGGAAGATTTGAGAAACATAATAAGATACAAATGAGTAGATTTAATGATATAAATAACACTCATGAACAACCTTAGGGTGAGACTAACTACTCATGAGTTGTTTCAATTTATGTTTATAACACTTACATATTCATTTATGAAAATGTAAGAAAAATTCGAAGTGTATACTGACAAATCAAAGGAAAATGAAATGAACAGTCACAAGAACTAAGGAGTCTCTCTTATTTTATAAAAGAGAACTCATTGAATGTAAAGAGGGACTTTTTCCCATTGGATATATTGATGGTACTATTATTTTTAGATATATAAAGAGTAAAAGGCATTTTGAGATCATGGATGTTGTCAAATGCATGTGGGATTACTCTATATATGTGTTTGTCGTTTAATTGTTATAGATTCTCGTCATATGGATTATTTCTATGCTTAGTGTTTGGAATTATTATGCTTCTATGATTTATGATGGATACCATGATAAAGTTACAGATTTTGTTAGAAAATATTTGTGATCAGTTCCAAAATTTCGTCGTTTAAACACAATGTCTATGGATATTAACTATTTATGCTACCAATGATGTTATCTTAGACTGTATTCATTTAATTAGTTTTTCTCCTGTAGGATTGGTTAGAAGTAGTTAGATTAGATTAGACTATTTTTGTTTTAGAATAGATTTAGAGTTAACTATAATTCTTTGGGGTACAGTTCACTTTCTTTCCCAATTTTCTTCTTTTAATTCTTAGTGGCAACCAGGCCCACATACTGGTCGGAAATGATATCCCAAACAAGAGTATTTTTAATTGGGACATACCATCAGACATTCTCCCTTACCTTCTTGATAGGCCATTTTCACTCTTCAACACACCAGAAAAAAAATATATTTTTCCTTTCGATGCGTCGGAACCTAATCATTGTCTAGGCTCCAATACATTGAAGTTGGATCGTTATTTTAGTGTCGATACAATGGGGCTTGACCCCTATCCTCTTGTTGATATGCACAAGATCTTCGTAGAAGACAAACACCTTTTATGCATCGGTGTATTTGAGGAGAAATTTGTTTCACCCTTTTTCATATCAATGGCTCAGATTACCCCACAAGAAGATCAAGGATTGTTGAGTGCCGAACTTCAAGAAACCATTTCTAGAGCTACAGGAGTCAGAATTAGGACCAAGATACCTCGTTGGAAATTTATCAAAGAGTAGAATGGGTTGGTATATCTAGTGTTGATAGATTGAGGGTGAAATTCATTGAAAACATAGAAAATATAAGAGGCCCAAATTTGATTAAAAATAGGTTGTGCAATGTTCAAGTTGTCACATATTGAGCTACGAGAGTCCAAATTAGACCCATAAGAGAACATTGGAAAGTTGAAGTAGAGAAGAAGGAGATGGAAGTATTATATTCACCAAATCAACACCAGATAGTCCTAGGAAGATTCAAGGAACATAAGAAGATACAAATGAGTAGAGTTAATGATATAAATATAATTCATGAACAACCTTAGGGTGATACTAACTACATAGGATTCATTTTAACTTTTTTTTATAACACTTACATATTCATTTATGAAAATGTAAGAAGAATTTGAAGTGTATAATGAAATAACAAAGGCAAATGAAATGAACACTCACAAGAACTAAGGAGTCTCTATTATTTTATAAAAGAGAACTCATTGAATGTAAATAGGGAATTTTTCCTAGTGTATAGAATGGTGATACTATTATTTTTGGATATATGAAGAGTAGAAGGAATTTTGAGATCATGGATGTTGTCAAATGCATGTGGGATTACTCTACATATGTGTTTGTCATTTAAGTTTTTTGGATACTCATCAAATGGATTATTTATATGCTTAGTGTTTGAATTTCTTATGCTTCTATGATTTCTGATGAATACAGTGATGAATTTACAGATATTGTCCGAAAATATTTGTGATCAGTTCCACAATTTCATTGTTTTAATACATTGTTGATGGATATTAACTATTTCTACTATCAATGATGTTATCTCAGACTGTATTCATTTAATGATGTTGGAAGTAGTTATATTATATTAGATTGATTTTATTTTAGATTAGATTTAGAGTTAAGTATAATTCTTTGGGGGGAAATTTATTGTCTTTCCCATTTTTCTTCTTTTAATTTTTAGTTGCAACCAATCCCACATAGTAGTTGGAAACACTACCCCAAACAAGAGTAGGCTTGATTGGGACCTACCATCGAAAATTATCCCTTACTTTCTTGATAGGACATTTGGACCCTTCAACACACCTGAACACAAATATATTTTTCCTTTCAATACATCGGAACTCGATCACTATCTATGCTCCAACACACCAGAGATGGATCTTTATTTTAGTGTTGATATATTGGGGCTTTATCCCCATCCTCTTGTCGATACACACAAGCTATTGGTAGAAGAAAAATGCATTTCATGTGTTGGTGTATTTTAGGGGAAATTGCTTTCTCCCTCTGACATATCGACGGTTCAGATTGCCCCACAAGAAGATCAAGGGTTGTTGAGCACCAAACTTCAAACAACCATATATGGAGCTAAAAGATTAATCAGGCCCGAGATACCTCGTGAGAAGCTAGTAGAGAGTAGAACAGGATCGTATAGCTAGTGTTGACAAATTGAGGGTGAAAATTCATAGAAAACTTAAAAAATATAATAGGCCCAAATTTGATTAAAAAATAGGTTGTGCAATATTCAGGAAGTCACATCTTGATCTACAGGAGTCGAAATCAGACCCGCAAGAGCATGCTAGAAAGGTGAAGTAGAGAAGAAGAAGATGGAAGTATTTTATTCACTAGATCAACACCATAAAATCGTAGGAAGATTCGAGGAACAAAAGAAGATACAAACGAGTAGAGTTGATGATATAAATATCATTCATGAACAAGGATGATTTTAAGGATGGAAATTTGTTTTTAAATGTAGAAACCTTGGTGAATCTTACTAATCCTTAATATTCCAACTGTAAAATGTTGGCGATATTTTTGTAAAAGTATTCAAATTTATAAGTATTTTATATAGTTTGTATAAAATTTTGGCGATTTTTAAGGTAAAATAATTTTATCCTATAGAATTTGGGTGAATCATTTTTAGAATAACGAATCTTTTTTTGGGAAAAACCATGGAAAATTAACCCATGAGAGAAATTTAGCCCCTAAAATAATCCATGTTCATGAACAACCTTAGGGAGAGAATAACTACTCAGAAGTCATTTTAATTTATGTTTATAATGCTTACATATTCATTTACAAAAATGTAAGAAGAATTTGAAGTGTATAATGACAAACCAAAGGGAAATGAAATGAACAGTGACAAGAGTTAAGGAGTCTATCTTATTTTATAAAAGATAACTCGTTGAATGTAAAGAAGGAATTTTTACATTGCATAAATTGATGATACTATTATTTCTAGATATATGAAGAGTAGAAGGTATTTTCAGATCATGGATGTTGTCAAATTCCTGTGAAATTACTCTACATATGTGTTTGTCATTTAATTTTTTTGGATACTTGTGATATGGATTATTTATATGCTTAGTGTTTGGAATTGTTATGCTTATATGGTTTATGATGAATATAGTGATGAAGTTACAAATATTGTTGGAAATTATTTGTGATCAGTTCCACAATTTCATTGATTTAACACATTGTTAAGGGATATTAACTATTTCTTCTATCAATGATATTATCTCAAACTATATTCATTCAATTAGTTTTTCTCTTGTAGGATAGGTTATAAGTAGTTAGGTCAGGTTAGACTAAGTTTGTTTTATATTATATTTAGAGTTAATTATAATTCTTTGGGGGACAGTTTACTGCCTTTCCCCTTTTTCTTCTTTTAATTTTTAGTGGAAACTAGGCCCACATACTAGTCATAAATGTTACCCCAAACAAGAGTAGGTTTGATTGGGACCTACTATCAACAATTCTCCCTTACCTGCTTGATAGGCCATTTGGAACCTTCAACACACTAGAACACAAATATATTTTTTCTTTTGATACATCGAAACCCAATCACTATCTAGGTTCCAACACACTAGAGATAGATATTTATTTTAGTACCGATACGTCGAGGCTTGATCCCTATCCTCTTTTTGATATGCACAAGCTCTTGGCAGAAGAAAAACGCATTTTACACGTCAGTGTATTTGAGGAGAAATTTCTTTCTCCCTCTAACAAATCAGTGTAGAAATTTTTTCTTCCTTTCGATACACCAATCTGTCATGCGACCCTTTCAGGTGGGAATGGTCACATCACATTGTTGCACACACTAAATTTCATGCCCAAAAATCATGTAATATATTTTAACCATCATTTTACTCCCATTGATGTTATCATTTAGATGGTTTTAGATCCTGATTTCCTAATCGAGAGAAAATTCTTCCTCATTGACAACATTGATCCTTCGATACACCAAAAAAAATTATTTCGAAGCTTTTCGCTACTAGTAAGCATCCCAAAACCCATCCTTATGTCATGCTTTTCTTTTCTTATTCAAGGTTTAATTATAAATTAAAAGGGAAAATAATACATGGTTTTTCCTCTTTGAGTTTTATCTTATTTTTTTCTCCCAAGTCTCTCTTTGAAGAAAAAAAAAACTTTTAGCACTTAAAGAATGAATAGTAGAGAAAGGGGCACAGGAGAGGAAACCATGCTAACACATTTCCTTCCCCTACACCCCAATATATTTATCCACACACTGTGATAATTAGGGTTTTTCATATCCATGATGGAGGCCTAGAAACCACTCTATATCCCCATTGAATTCCCCTTCCTCTCGATCCTTTTTTAATACTCTATGAAAACCCAAAAACTCATCAATTAAACACGCGATAAGTTTCCTTTTCCTTTCCACTTCCTAGTCACTATTTTGACCTTGGTAAGAGGAGTAATGGAGTTGATCTTTGAACAGGTCGAGATGGAATTTTTTTAACTAGTGCTCAAAGAGTTTTGAACATTAAATACTTCAAAATGAAAATGGCATTTTCGAAAGGAAAGAGAATTTCCCCACTGATATAGTTGTATCAGAGGAAAAAAACAATTCTCCACCAATATAGTTGTATCTAAGGAAAACATCATTCCCCCACCGATATAGCCTGTATCGAAAGGGAAATCACTTCCTTGTTGATTTCCTAAAAATTCCTAATAAATCCTTATATTTGCAGCCAATGATTTTCATCTCTCAAGATGCCTCCCACATGAAGTTAATCAGCTTTAGATATTTTATTTTCATGCTTGTTTTCTCAATGTCACTCAAACTAATAACAAAAAAATTATTTTTGGGGGAATTATCATGTTTTGTGTTGCATATCTAACTATGTCTTCACCTAGAAGAGGATCCAAGAATCCAGAAAGGGCCCCCATTGAAGAAGTTAATGCACCTAGGGATGAGGAGGACGAAGAAGTTGACATGCCAGGGGAAAAATATGATAACACTAAGTGCCTCATTGATAGGGAAACTACATTCAAATGGAGAGAAATATATCAAATGTTCAACAACTAGACATTTCCTTAATTTCCAGAGCAAGATCGAGATATTGAGATGTTTGAAGCCATAAATAAATCTAATATGTACAAGGTGGCTTCCCACTCAGTAGTATTCCCATGAGTAGAAGTTATCTCATGCATAGTGAAACATGCAGATTTGGAAAGCATACACATAATCAATAAAGAAATATGACCAGTGGGCTCTTTCCAACTTTCAAATATCACATCCTTCTATCATCTAGAAGAGGGGGAAAATATCTTGATGATGATTTGGTGAATAAATTATCTCAAAATAGAAGGGATATTTCAAAATATTGGTACAAACTTGGTAAATATTTCAAAACTAGGACTTCAAATGAGTAGCCTACCAATTCCCTTAGGCTTCCATACCAATAGGTAGTGGACATGGTGTGCAAAATATATGGCGAACTGAACGCCCATAAATTCAAAATAACTTGGGTTCCCTTGATTCATTATGTCACAGTTGTTGGAATACTGAGAGGGGGGAGGGTGAATCAATATGAGCACAATTAGTACTTTTAATCACAATATAAAACCTCCAATAATATAATGAGCATTCAAAACATCATAATTCAATGCATATACATCACATAAACACAGTACAACAAAATTTTACATGGAAACCCAATGTGGGAGAAAGCCACATAATTATTTTCTTATTTATCAAAGATTACATTCATTGGAAGCACCAACTTCATATTTCTCCAGCCCCCTATTTACAGTCTATAACCTGAAGGAAGCTCCAACTCCCTAATTTTTTGGATCCAAATGGAAGAAGACTACAACCCCCTTTCCTTGCCCCATCCAACCACCATGAAATATAAATGTAGACCAATCTTTCACTACCACATCAACCTGTCACGGTCCCTGTCACTGCACTGATATACCAACAAAGTCATTGTCAACATGTCACCACAACCTGTCACTTTCAAGATATAAAAACAACCTATGATCTTGTATTTGACCTAGTGTATCTCATCACAAACCTACAAAACTTCCTCAATTTCAGAAACAAGAGAATAGCATCTTCATGAACCTTTACCTCAGTCTCATGAGACTAGGTTTGGATTAGTAACAAACCCTAACTTTCAACAAGAATAACTTTGTACCTATGATGAATAAAGGTATGAAATTTGTACCCAAATTTCTTCAGTATGTATGCTTAAATTCCTCCAAGTTTCACTCCTTGAATCATTCCTGAAAATAAGTTATAGAGAAAGTGGCAGACCTTGATGAATTCTAGCCTATTCTAGAGAGAGAACTTTTATGACATGCCACATGCTCAATATTCAATATATTATTCTGAAAATATCACAAAAAAAAACTATGGCATGTAATTTTTCGATTTCAATTTGTCTCACATCATTTTTGTTCTCTATGAATAAGTTATGATTGTTTTACCCAAAACACATGTTTAAAACTAGTTTCAGGACTAGGCAAAATCCCTGTCTTCCACATAGTGTATATCCAAAAGTATAACAACCTAGAAGCTAAAAATTCTACCACATGTACATTGATATGCCATCTCAATAGAATAGTATTTTTTCTATATGAATCATTATAGAATAAAATTTATAGTGAAAATGGTAAGATGACCTGTAAATAACATACCTTAGAACACATAATCTAAAACTTCATCCTCCCTTGGATTTTCAGCCTTATTTACTTCACCTTCCCTCTAAAATTTGCCTCACTACCTCAAATATCCAACCTCTATTCTCAGAAGTAATATTTAATTGACTCTTCTTTGTGTTTTAATGAGGATCTCATGCAACTGGCATGCAACTTGTTAACTTCTGATGCAACTTGTTAACTTATGATGAGGATCTCATGAAACTAACATGCACATGCAACTGACATCCAACTTGTTAAATTATGTTTACAATCTCATGATTACATAAAACTCACATGCAAATCACATGCAACTTGTTAAATTTTGTTTACAATTACTTTGACATTCAACTGACATGCAACTTGTTATCTTCTGTTTACAGCTACTTAACCCATAATTAATTTCTTTTTGGAAAAAATTTACCCTTAATTAATTTCTTGTTGCAACCAATTTTACTGGTAAATATTCTTGATGACCTTCTAGGGGCTTGTATAATAATTAACTTCTTGTTGACCTTATAGGGGCTTCTAGATTATTATTGAGGGTCCTCCAAATTCTTAGAGCCATATCTCCTCAATCATGAGGAACTACATGGCATACAATATATCATTGGCAATGGCATGACGCATACTATACAATGTATGATAGTATTACCTGCAAGTACACTAACCTTCATGTCTTTATTCCTCAATCAACTCGAAGTTCCATGACCATACCTTCAGGGATACCATAATTCTTCAAGTGCATCCAACACAACTATTGAAATCAACTAACATTAATGAAAACTAACTCACTATGAATCTCAATCATACAAATGACAACCAACTATCCAACAATATTTTCCACATCTCTGGGGCTTCTAGACTTCTTCAAGGGTTGACATCAATGACAACCAACTTTCTAAATCAACTATCCAACAATCTCCCCCTTTGGCATTGATGGAAACACTAATGGCATGCATTGATGGAAATAATCATACTCATGTTCATGCTCCTCCTATGACCATCACTTACCTATAACTATGCCATTTCTCTCTTCTCTCCTATTCCATTTTTCTTTTCTCTCCCCCTTTGACATCAATGGAAAAGGATATCTCCTTTTGGGGTCACTCCCCCTGTCTCTATGCTTCTTATATTTCTCTTTGTGTCACTTCTTATGTTATTTTTATATGGATATTTCTCTTACTCTCCCTTTGATATCCTGGGAAAAATGGTAACTCTCTCTGAGATGCTCCCCTTGTCTGAGATTTCCTTGGGGATGGTACCCCTATCTTCACTCTTCTGATCTCTTCTTTGACTATTTATCTCCCCTTGACTTCCCTGCAATATGTTTTGCATATCAAATGTAGGTCTTCATGTACTTGCTTCCTTTTGGAGTTTTTGTCCATTGGTGATTCCTCTTTTAAATCACTGGCACATATAAAAGCATTCCAATTTTAAGAATTCAAATATTTCATTATCAAAACCATCCAATTGTCTTTGAGTTAGTCTCTGAATCAATCTCTGAACCACTTTTTGAACCAATATGTGAACCAATCTCTCATCCATTGACATATATCTATCCAATCCTGACTATTAATACTCAACTAGATCCTCTCACATGGATCGTATACCAAGGACACTTCTCAAATATATGTACTTCATCACCAAAACATGCCTCTACCAAGCATGTACCAAGATCACCAACATACCATCACAAACATCAACAATATACCATACCAAACATCAACCATGTACCATAACATGTAACACACCAAGCGCTTAAACCATGCACCAACATATGTACCAAACCATGCATAAAAAATACACCATAACCCGTATCATCAATAGTGTACCTCAATAGAGTACCAACATTACCAATATATGTATCTCATAGATGTATTGTCATATAACAAGTGTCTTACAAATCCATCTGTGTCCATGTGACCCATACTATTCATGACTTTGATTATCAATTGTCCATAATGCTAACCCATTTATCACTTCATTATTCTGAAGACTTCTTTGAATCTGTTGCAACTAATCATCACATACCTGCATCTCAAACTGAAACAGCTATGCCCATTGGTATACTCAACTGCAAATCGATCTCTACAAATATGCAATGAATATATTCCCACCCGAATATGTCCTCTATGAATCTCTGCATCAAAAAGTCTACCAATGATATTCCTTGTGTTTGTTAGCTGACATTCTGCATACCTACATGGATATGTATTCTGAAACTTGTTCCTTAACCAACCAATCTGTCATAGGACATTGTATGCCTCTGTCATCGAACCACTTCAAATCAAACATTTGTAACACCATTGTTCAACACTTCATGTTTTCTGAAGGATAAATCTATGAACTGTAAAAACTATTGCATAGAATCCCCCTATTCAATATTCATATTACATTGGAGTATCCAACCCAAATGGTTTAGAACAATAGAGGAATCCACCTTAATTTGGAGTAGTCTTCTTCTTCGTCTGCAGATCCATCATCTTCCTGAATTATGAAACTTTCTTCCTAGATTCTAACATCTTCCCTTCTGCATGTGGATTCATCATGATCTTGTACTACTATGTATATTGAGAGTGTGATTTCTAGGAACTTTTATTCCTTTATATGTTTTGCATTATGATCTTGCACTGGTGTAGATATGACAATATGATCCTTGAGACTTGTTCTTCTTTCACTTGAGTTTCTAATATTTATTGTATTATTGCAAATCTTGTGATCTTTGGGACCTATTCTTCATTCATTTTATCTTCTTGTCTTTCTTTTATTTTCCAAATCTTACTATACATATTATCAATGTTTCCTTTTATGGATGGATCTATCACACTTTTTCAATTTAGAGCTATGTGGCCATAATTGTGGCATTTGTAACATTCAATATTGCGAGGAGCCACATAAGCACTATTTGCTTGAATATTTCTTCCATATTCTCTACAGTCTACAAATTTATGTCCAACGTTAGTACAATAAAAATAGTAACCACAAAATACACTTTGATAACTGGGACTATATGATCCTCTCTATGATGTAGTCCTTCTGAATTCAAGCCTTGGTTGATCATGATCATAGTTGAATCTTCTTTATTTTCTAAAATTAGATGGTCTTCTTGAAAAGGTATCCTTCCACTTGGACTCTTACTGACCATGATTCCTTCCTTTAAGTACTTATGTGTAACTCTTAACCTTTTCTTTTCTCTTCCTTTCCGGTAACCTGTGAAATTTCTCTTCAACTTTCTTTGTTAAGGATGTGGATGTTTCTTCAACATTTTTATTGAGCTTGACAACTTTTACTTTCAACATGACAACTTCTTCTTCAAGCTTCTCAACCTCTTCTTCTTTCTTTATCATATAATTCTTCATGACTTCTTCCATTATATTTTCCTCTTCAAATTGGATCTTCAAGGAGATGACTTCTTCTTCAAGTTTTCTATCTTTTCGACTAGATTTTCTTCATGATTCTTTTCCTTTTAAATATTAGGATTGTCCTCTATTTCATTGGGCTTTTCTGTCTCATCACTTCCACTCTTCAAGTAAGGGAATTCAATTTCAATATGTCCTACTTCTTCACAATTAAAGAAAAAATACTCACCTCTATTGACTTCTTCATCATCTGAGTTGCCACCTACTTCATTTTCTTTTTTTTTCTTTCCTTGCGTAAAGATATTGTAGGTTATCCCAAAGCTCTTTGGCTTATGCATACTGTCCCACTTTGGTTTTTACTAAATCATGTAATCCTTCCATGATAAAATACATTGCTATCTTGTTGTTCCTTTTCAATTCCTTCTTGGTTGCAGTCTTCAGAGGTTTATTTGTAGCTAGATCGCCAAATATCACATCCCTCTTCCTGCAAAAATTCTTTCATTCTATTGCTCCATATTTAATATTTAAGACCATTTTGACCATTGAACTCTGGTACTTCCATCTTATACATATCAGTGATTTCCATGATCTACCTTCCAATGGTTAAATGATTTCTTGAAGGAACTGGCTCTGATACCAATTGTTGGAATACTAAGAGGGGGGGATGAATCAATATGAGAACAATTAGTACTTTTAATCAAAATATAAAACCTCCAATATTATCATGAGAATTCAAAACATCATAATTCAATCCATAGACATCACATAGACACACCACACTAGAATTTTACGTGGAAACCCAATGCGGGAGAAAACCATGGAATTATTTTCTTATTTATCAAGGAGTACATTAATTAGAAGCACCAACTTCCTATCTCTCTAGCTACAATTGGAAGGAGGCTCCAACCCCCTATTTACAAGCTACAACCTTAAGGAATATCCAACTCTCTATTTTTTCGGCTCCAGCCGGAAGGAGGCTACAACCCCCTTTCCTTGCCTCGTACAACAACCCTGAAATATAAATGTAGACCAATCTGTCACTACCACATCAACCTATCATTGTCCCTGTCACTGGACTAATATACAAACACTGTCACTATCAACCTGTCACCACAACCTGTCATTGTCAACCTACCACAACAACCTATGATCATGTAACTGACTTGGTGTATGTGATCACAGAACTACAAACCTTCCTCAAATTCATGAACAAGATAATAACATCTTCATCAACCGTTACCTCATTCTCACGGGACTAGGTTTGGATTATTCACAAACCCTAAATTTCAACAAGAATAAATTTTTACTTGTAATGAATAAAGCTATGAAACTTGTACCCAACCTTATTTAGTATGTATTCTTAAATTCCTCCAAGTTTCACTCCTTGAATCATTTATGAAAAGGAGTTACAGAGAAAATGACAGACCTTGCTGAATTCTGGCCTATTCTAGAGAGCGAACTTGTATGGCATGCCACATGCTCAATATTTGATATCTTATTCTAGAAATATCACACAAAAAAAATGTGTCCCGTAGTTTTTCAATTGGAATTTTTCTCACATCATTTTGGTTCTCTATGAATAATTTATGACTGTTTTACCCAAAACACTTGTTTAAAACTATTTTCAGGACTATTCAAAATCCCTATATTCCACAGAGTGTATATCCAAAAGTACAAAGACCCAAAAGTTGAAAATTCTACCACAGGTACCTTGATATGTATTCTAAACAACCTATACTTTTCACTATATGAATCATTATAGAATAAAATTTATAGAAAAAATAATAGGATGACCTGTAAATAACATACCTTAGAACACATCATCAAAAACTTCATCCTCCCTTGGATTTTCGGCCTTCTTTACTTCACCTTCCCTCTGAAATTATCCTCACTTCCTAAAATATCCAAGTTATATTCTTAGAAGTAATATTCAATTGACTCTTCTTTGTGCTTTAATGAGGATCTCATACAATTGACATGCAACTTGTTAACTTCTTATGCAACTTGTTAACTTCTAATGATGATCTCATTCAACTAACATGCACATGAAACTAACATCCAATTTACATGCAACTTGTTAAATTATGTTTACAATCTCATGAAGACATGAAAATCACATACAACTTGTTAACTTTTGTTTACAGTTACTTTGATATGCAACTAACATGTAGCTTGTTATCTTTTGTTTACAACTACTTAACCCATAATTAATTTCTTGTTGCAACAACTTTACTGTTAATTAATTTATTGTTGCAACCACTTTGACTGGTCAATATTCTTGATGGCATTCTAGGGGATTCTATAATAATTAACTTCTTATTGACCTTTTAGGGGATTCTATATTATTCTTAAGGGTCCTCCAACTTCTCAGAGCCATATCTCCTCAACCGTGAGGAACTACATGGCATACCATAAATCACCAAAAATGGCATGATGCATACTATCCATCTATGATAGTGTTACCTACAAGTACACTGACCTTTGTGTATTTATTCCTCAATCAATTGCAAGTTCCATGACCATATCTTCGGGGATACAAAAATTCTTCAAGTGAATCCAACACAACTTTTGACATCAACTAAAATCAATGACAATTAAATCACTATGAATCTCAATCATACAAATGACAACCAATTGTCCAACATTCTCGTCCACATCTCTGGGGCTTCCGGACTTCTCCAAGGGTTTACATCAATCTTCAAGGGTTGACATCAATGAAAACCAAATATCCAAACCAACTATCCAGCAACATTCTTAGGGTTTTCATTCAACTTGGAACACATTATATCCTCAACAATGAAAGAAACAATCACTACTGCACAACGCATGGATCTTGAGAATTTCCCTAGCTTACACATGTCTTCCTATCTTCTGGACATGATGTGTGTAATTAATGCATAATCAGTGATGGGGTGGGATTGAAAAATGTTTTATCCACCCATCCATATCTATTGCAAAGTGATATGGGATAACATGTACAAAATTTTATACCAGAAGATCTATGAAGAATTTCTAATTTCCTTGTACAAGCTCCTATTCTCCATATTGTTTCCATGCATGACTGACAAATATCCTTCTATTGTAAGTAGATTAAGTGATTTGTATCTTCTCAATTACAACACATATATCATAGTTTATGGGACTATGAAGTCTCCTCACATACTTCCAAAATTCATCCCCAAAAGGATGGTGCCAAAAGAAATCACCTACCAAACAATGATACATGGAGTAGGTGCTTGTCTATACAGAGATAAAAAGGCAATATGGCCACCTCTACTACTCTGGGTGGGGTCATAATAATTCAAGGAGATAAAATAATCCTAAGCATAGGTGAACACCCTAGATTTTTTACATCTCGAAGAGGAAATATTCTACAAACATGACTCTTCAAGAGTCGTCAGTATACATTGTTACAATGAAAAATACAGATGGACTTATGAGTCAGAAACCTGAGAAGAGGAAGAAACACATCGTGAGGAAAGGAACTATGATCAAGTATTCTTTAGGAGAGGTATCATCTCTCAACATAGAGGTAGAGTATAGGATGAAAATAAACATAGATAAGCACAAGTGAAAATGAAAGAAGAAGAAATTCGGCTGAAAGTCGAACATGAGAAAAAGAAGAAAGAGAAACAAAAGAAAAATAAGAGAGAGGAAGAGGAAAATAAGAGGAAAGTAGTAGAATCTACTAAAGTAGCAATGATAGAGGAACAAAAGAAAAAAAAGGAAGAAGAATCCGAGTGTAAAATACAAGAAAAGGTGGTGCAAGTTGAAGCAAAAGTGAAAGAAACAATCGAAGCAACATTAGCAGAGGAAGAAGAACAATGAAATAAATAGGGATAATAAAGAGGCCCTAACATGGACCCCATGGATATGGATATTCCAAGGTCATCAACAGACATCGCTCTCACCAGAGAACACTTCCCACCAGGAAAGTTGGGATTGGGAGCCTATACACCATCGAAAGCTCGGAAGGTGGCGAATTTGAATTTCATTAGGTTCGACAAGGACTCAGGTAAAATTATTTTACATAAAACTAGGAAATTACCAGTGTCCAAGGTAGCTCCTTTATTAGTCACAACTAAAGAATGGGTAATAAAAAATAACAATGATGACCCTCTATCCATTGCTTCAGTTGGTGTTCCATTCACACATATGTTGGAGCATAATCTAAGAAACATGGCACATAAATAGAAGAGAAGGAAGAAAAGGATTATATCATTGGAGGAGGAAGTAGAATTTTACAAAAGTTACCATGACAAAATCAAGGAATTCAGGCATGTGCAGAAGGATTCAGAAAATAGCTCTACAATATGGCAAAAAATATGTATGTAGGTTTGCAGGTCTTCCAGCAGAAAGTCACCCAAATCATGGCTCTACTCAAAAAATCCCAAACCAAGAATATAGAGTTTGTTGCAATTAGGGAAGGTTTAAGTGATATGAATAAATGGATAATAGATAATCTGGATGCCCTGCTAGATTTTCCATGAACGATAGAATGGGAAACTGATCTCAACTATACTATGCTGGAAAATTTCCATTAGGCCAGGGTGAAGCTTGAAAACGAGTTAAAGAATTCACTTGTTGTATGTACCAAACTCCACAAAGAAACTTTCATTTTGAATTTTAAAGGTCATCTACCCCAAATTGAAGAACTAGGCCAACCAAAGTCAAATGAGAAATTATTCTCAGAATTAGAGAAAAAAATGAGGGAAAGGAAGATGAAGGTTAGATTTTCATTCAAAGTGGTGATAAATTTAATGAACGACCATCTTGTAAAAATAGCTAGGGCCTAGAACATGATCCAAACCTTCATGGTAAATATAGCTAGGGATATGAATATGATTTCATAGAAATGAATAGCCCATGAGGCCACCATACAATCCTTGCTCTACCTTAGAATCATATCGATCTCCAGATATTGAGAAGTATGGTTGACTTACATAAGAGACAAAAGTAAATGAAATATCATATGAAGAAATTTGAAATTATTACCCTCTCCCCCTTTTTTTATCATCATCCCGTCTTGGTGTTGATTGCAACTAATGTAAAAAACTGAAAAATGGGAAGATGAAGAGATTGGTAACTAATTCTTGCAAAATTCAAGAAGTCACAATAGTCAGTTACTTAGGAAAGTATAAAAACCACAAGATACCCATTTTGAAAGGGCCCTTAATCATTGTAATTTTTGGAGAACTAAATTTTTTTGAGTATAATATTGAGAATCCTTCAAGGCCATTTTGATAGAGAGAAATTCATTTCTTCCTTGTAGTTCTTTACTTTGAACTTATTCAAGTGAATTCTTTACCACCTTGAAGCACTGTAAGTGTTTATTTTCACAATTAGACTTTTATTTTGTGAATGGGAATTTTTTGTAGTAATTGTCTTTCTCTTTCATAAATTGTTTTGAGATGATGAGAGTGTTTATATGTATGAATGCATAATTAATACTTATCTGGTTATACTTCCATATATTCATGTTATTAATCATTGCTTCTTTCTTACAACTATCTGAATGATAGTTTAATGCAAGGATTACTAATATTTGGGCCTGTTCATTAGCTACCATTAGTTTCTCCTAGCTAGGATATGATAGAATAGGTTT
Source organism: Picea engelmannii (assembly GCA_009831015.1). NCBI lineage: Eukaryota > Viridiplantae > Streptophyta > Pinopsida > Pinales > Pinaceae > Picea > Picea engelmannii. Next base: position 25,041 of record ML864656.1, read on the forward strand.
CTTTTTCACAATTAGTCTAGTTTGAATTTGCATCCCCTTGCATTAAATCATTCATTCACCCTCAACCCAATAATGGCAGTTGGGCCAGAATTCAAATGGGTCGCCTAATCCAAATGGTTTGAATTTTATTTGGGACCTCATACAAGGGAGTACCCCTATTTGTTGAAGGTAATTTTTCCTACATTAACACCTAGATTTATACATCAAGGCTTTAATATTCCTTGATGAGGAAGGAAATTCAAGGATGGTGCAAGGTATTCCAATACCTATATCTATGAGAGATATTTCAATGTTTCAATTGAAAATAATATTTCTAGCCATATAACTTATGCTCCCATTTGAGCTAGATATTTAGAGTAAAAATGACTTCAAATATAGGCTCTCTCTCTCTCTCTCTCTCTCTCTCTCTCTCTCTCTATATATATATATATATATATATATATATATATAAAACTTGGCTCGATGCACACTTACTTCAAGGTAATCCTTACACACATACCCGTGTGTTCACAACACTATGGAATCTGTGCACCCTTCCCTTGATGTGAAACCACACACACTTACTCAGGTGCGTGCAACACTATGAAATGTACACACCCTTTCTTTGATAACAATTCTCTTGCACTACTCAGGTGCGCACAAAACCAAAATTTGGTGTCAATGACTCACCAACCTATATGTACAATTACATTTGCAATTGGTACCAACAACTCACCAGCCTATATCTACAATTATAAATAGGGTTCAGATTAGGGACATTACATATCAGGTCTTATTACATTGACTTGTTCACATTTATTTAATAGGCCTTATTAACTAATGTCATCCTTTATTACATGGAAAATATATACTGCAAATGAATGACCAACTAAGAAAGGTTAGGATCAAATTCTAACATATACCAAGAAAATTGATCTAATTTATTTATTTCAACACTGATATAAAGAAAATTATCAAGTGAAATGACTATAAAATGATTCTAAAAATAACAGAGTGCAAATCAATTTCAAAATACATAGTATAATGTTGTGAAAGAGATTCTCAATTATAAGCTGAAGTCCATTGCTTTATTTGCTTAGGTCTAATTTCTCTATTAGTATTTTCACATTAAAACAATTACAATATTAAGATATATATAGAATGTGTTGATATATACAATGCAATAAAACCAAAGGAATGCAATAGAATGTAAATAGAATTATGAGGAGCATATGAGGTTGGAGAATGAAACTATTAATATTGGAAAGAAAAAGAGGGACAAGGTATGACCTTCATTGCAATATCTCATGTTAAATTTTTTTATTTTTTTTCGAAATCAACTTCCTTTGTCATATGATCGATATTAAAACATGGAAAGCTACTAGGTGTGGGTAAAAGAAAAGTTGAAAAAAAATATTGAGTTACTATGTAAGCTATTTATTATTTATTATATGCATCCTATTACTTTCCTACTATTTACATTCTTCATCATTGAACATTGTTACTTTATTTCTATTCTCCTGAATCCTTATGTAAATTTTGAAGTGTCCATCCACATAATACTCTTTTCATTTTAGATGATACTTAGTAAATTTTAAAAGATAAAATTCATCAAAAACATGTACATATATATAACGGTGTAATCATTTGAAATCTTGATCAGGTTACCCAAAAAAGGTACTCACTTGAATCCAAGTTAACTCCTATTCCATCAAGTACTTAGAAGGATCAAGTCCATCTACATGCAAACCTTTCCTCAAATTTTATAATCTACATTGAGGAAAGGAAGAAAATTCATAATCTTGTACAAGTTCATAATCTTGTAAAAGTTTCAATGTAATTTATAATCTTGTACAAGTTCATAAAGAGATAATTCTTGTATAGTCTAAAGTCACTTTTTGAAACTTTTAAACTTGAATGACTATAATATTTTGTGGGCTAGAACTAAAAATTCTCGTTGTTGTTATAGTATCAGACTCACCCATATATATTTAGATTTTATTTTTGAAATATCAATTAAAAAAAAAGAAAAAAATTAAAATTATCATTGTTGTTATAGTATCAAACTCACCCATATATATTTAGATTTCATTCTTGAAAGAGCAATTATAAAAGAAAAAATTAAAATTATTAAAAAAAATTATAGGTTATAAAAAACTTTAACTACAACAAAAGAAAATAAACTATACATCTTTACCTATCTTAATACCTAGATATATATTTACCAATACTTTGAAAGCTATTAAAATTTACACTAAAAGACAATAACTAAGCTAGTTGGTTTTATGTCTCTTAAGTACTCTGAATTTTTAATTCATATTTTAAAAGTTTGTGGAGTTCATATTAAAATACTCATTTCCTTGCTTTCCCATTTCATTGATGTAGATGCTTGGTTTTAGAACTTTGTATCTTTGAATGTATTTTTCCAAACAAAAACAATTTTAACAATTCCACAAAATAAAGAAATAGTAAGCGATATATATTTTAGATAATGACATGTTTTTCTTTCAATGATTCAGTTGCCTTGCCTTTCTATAGTTCTTCGCTGGTCCCCTCGAGATTGGTGTTACCATCTTAGAAGTATAATTTCCCCACATAAAACATACAAGCGTAAGCTTGATGTCTTGGAAATTGTTCCTCCCAACATCTATAGGGTACACATAATGTTTTTTTAAACCCCCACATACCACCTTGGCTAAAAACCTTTACACATAAGGTTTTTTTAAACCCCCACATACCACCTTCGCTAAAATCCTTTACTAAAGCATATATAGAGAAGAGACCCACTATAATTTTTGGTAAATCAAGTTATTTTTGTGTTAAATCCAATTTAAATTATATTTATTTTAAAGAATATTCGTTTGGCTAGTTTGTTATTTTGTCCAATATTTTTAATAAAGTTATAGTTTTTTTCTCAATTTAATAAATTTTATTAAAAAAATCATTTTTATTTTATTTTTCTATTTATATTAATTATATTTTTTAAATATTAATATTTTATTTTACAAAAATATAAACAAATCTATAATTTATTTATAAATTTAGTAAAAAATATTACTACAAACAATGTCATAATGGATGAGATTGTCATAATGGATGAGATTTAATGTACAAGGCTATGAACTTGAAATAATTCCAAATTTAAATCTTGTTAGCTATGAATTCTTAAGTTAATATTGGGTGAATCAACTTAATTTTATTTAGTGTGGAGGGAAGTGAAAGTGTGATGGTGGAGAATTTAGTAAATGAGGGAGTAGCTAAACTAATGTTTAGCTTTGAGAAAGTTGAAAATAAGAATAGATACATGAAGGTATAGTTAAACTAATACTTAGCTTTAAGAAAGTTGGAAATAGGAATAGGTTCAAGTGGGTTGGTTTTTCATGAAAACTATTTAGCTTTGAGAAAGTTGAAAATAAAAATAGATACATGAAAGAATAGCTAAACTAATGCTTCTCTTTGAGAAAGTTGGAAATAGGAATAGGTTCAAATGGGTTGTTTTTTCATGAAAACTTGCAAGAGGACAACAACGAGTTGGAAATCCTTCTAATATTGGAGTGAATTTTGGAGTCACAATAGCTTAATGAGTTATAGCTAGCATAGAGAGCTTGCAAGTTAGTACTAGTAGGAAGTATAACTTCTACCATGGCTAGTGTTTTTTTTTTAATCAGGAGAATTGATAGACCCATCTATTGTCACTGAGTGTTTTTTTTAATGAGGAGAATTGGTAGACCCATCTATTGTCACTGAGTGTTTTTTTTAATGAGGAGAATTGGTAGACCCATCTATTGTCATAGAGGAGACCCAAGGTCAAGTTGGAGAGATTTCTTCTACCCTAGCTAGTGTGTTGTGTTTTGAGACCCAAGGTCAAATTGGAGAGATTTCCCTTATAAGCCTTCCCCTGTAAACCTAGACAATTAACAAAAGTCCACTCTCCTAAGGAAACATGTTAACAACCCAAAACCTAGAGGTATAAAGTCTAGCCTATTTAGTCCATCATTT
>WSFP011425321.1:0-22387 GCA_009831015.1 Picea engelmannii
TTTAGGTCTTCCAGGGTTGTTTCCTTAGCTTTGGCATGCCCGAAATCTAATAAAGAATATGAATTTAAATGTACAGGAAAAGGTGGCCATACCTTCTTTGAGTATCCTTTAAGCTCTTTGCTTATACCACCAATTATTGTTTGCCTAGACCTCACGACAAGCCAACTTGTCGGGAATGAACAATGGAAATGCATGTGGGGGGACCAAAGCACCGAAAACTCGGAGGTATGAAAAATCTACTTCTACATACCAGTCTGCTATGCTACTCAGATTCATTACTATGCTGTCCGAGATCCTGTGTGGAGGGTGACCAAAAATGGTGACATGCAGGGGCACCATCACCCAGTTAAAGATTTCATACACAAAATTTTCCACTTTGTTTTCCCATAATTTTGCATGATCAATGTGTATGGGTTCGTCTTTTGCTGGAGTCCAACTCCAGCTCATTAAGGGAAATGGTGTCAAAAAACAAACTGCATCCATAATGTATGCAGACATGAAGAATGAAGACGCCTTCCCTTTCTCTTTCTGTGCCCGATACTCTGTGACCCGAATGGTCAAGATATCAAAAAACATCTTTTCCCAGTCGAAGGAACTGCCTTCGGCGACCTGAAACATTAGAGGCACCCACGAAAGAAAAAAATGTGAGGTGTCCTCTCTCCCGTATAACCTGCATGTCATCATGGCTACATATTTGTACTGTGGTTCTAAAGAAGCGATTGAATATATGCCATGGCTATCAACTCTTAACTTCGCAGTGTACGAAACTCAATCTTTTACTAAACTGGACATGGTTTTATTATATTGTAAGCATTCCTTCCCCTTGAACTCATCCAAGAATTCAGTGCCATATGTGTAGTCAGACGTCATGGGCAGCTTATACATGACTTGTAGATGTTCCAGCCTGAAAGTCTCGATGGTGACTTTTTGCTCGTTCACAATGGTTCTAGTCGGTATGTCCACATGGTCTAATTCCCATCAGACCATGTCATAATATGGAAGAAATCATCGCTTGGCTGCTACTTTCTGCATTTCGGATTAGATGAATATTTTGTACTTGGTGGTTATATCATCTTTTTTGTTGTCACTGGAGTCATCGGAATAATCCACCAATTCTGCCTGTAGAACATCTGAAACGAACGACCAATTCGGGACTGAGTCGATACTTCGAGATGAAGTATCAACGACATAGTCTGAGCCTTGTACCGAAGCCTCAACATTGGCTTTGGATGTTTTTCGCGGAGCCATGGCTGGAGATTGTATTTTAGCTCTTCTGCGATAGAAATACGTATACATACAGAAGTCAGTTTGCTTAGAGATAATGTGCTCTGTGTGATATGAAAATACATTTTTTATAATGAACCACAACTCTTATATATATTCAAAAACTCGGTACCTTTCAGAACAATTTTGTCAAATCATGTTTAGAAATAAATTTTGCCATAAAAATCCGATCTTATATTCATTGATTTACCCTATTTCCTCATTAATGCCATAAAATTTTGGCAGTTTAAAACGTCAGTTGGCGTATGGAAAGGAAAATTTTACCTCGTAAATCGTGCAAGCATCGAAACACGGGATATCCACTAATTTAGCTTAATTAATCCGTTTTTACTAATGTTAATCAATATTTCGGTACTTGTTATATCAAGGATTTTACTTTAACATTTTGACTCTAACACCCGATACTGCGATGATCGATTTTGGTTAATAAAAAGGTAATCGTGATTTGGGGCTCGATTAATTTCATAATTATTATATTCGTCATATCGCGACTCGGAGCTTTGAAAATAAGTTTCCGGGAGGTTTGCATGCCAAGCTACGAAACTGCAAGATCGCGATAACATGACTTAATTAAAAGGGAAAATAATCTTGGATTAAGTGATTAATTAATTATGCTTATATCCTTATCGTGATTTCGCAAGTCGGGGTATAGACGGTGTAACTTTTGAAAAGGAAAACGTCGGGTGACGAAATGTCGACAGAATTTTTTACCATGGTTTAGCTTTTACTTTTAACCGTGACCCCGGTTACTAAAATAAGGACTTCATGTTCTCGCCTATTGGGGCCACGACAATAAATTTTTGGGTTTGGCGAATGCCGAGGTGTGAAACCCCGACGACGTTAAATCATGGGTTCGGAAAACCCTTACCCTCGTTACTTTCCTGAGTGAAAAATTAAAATGATTTCATTGTTTTGTAGCGCAGGGCGTGTGAACTACATGACTTATACTATCCAACCTATGAGATCCCGAGGTAGAACAAAAGAGGAAACATTTTTACAAAAGGTAGGACTCGCCTCGAGAGTAAAATAATTATCGATGCTCGCGTGATAAAGCTTTCAGAGATTTTGAAACCTCAGAGGGAAAATACGAAAACCATCTTTCGATTTCAAGCATTAAGAATGAAATTTGTGACGGGCTAGAAAAACAAAGGCGGCTCCAACATAGGCTCCAAATAGGGATCTGGCTTTATGTAAGGAGGGAAGAACAGTAGACCAAGTGCCAATATTGGGTAAATGGAGTCAATAGCTTCAATCAGATGAAAGGTTCCTGAGAACAGGGTAACGAAGGGGAAAAGAGACTTCGTTCTTTATCTTGAAAAGATTTTTCAAAATCAAATACTCTTCTTAAACTTAGTTGTAGTCCCTTTCACAACTTTCCCGCTACTAAATTCAGGTTTGCTTTAAGACAATCGAAATAGTCCTAGGAGACACAACAAATCTTGCGGCTATCAGCTTGCTTCAAAGAATAAGATTATATGTTTTTAATTGGGAAGTCCCATCTGAATTTGGGATGTGGATCAGGTTCTAAAAAGCATTGATTACTAGAGTAGAGTGATATTCATGTATAACAACCTTACATATATCTTAGATATTGCTTCACTTCCAGCGAGCCTATTTAGTACCCTGGTGAAGTTATTTGGCCCCTTTTACTGAATTTCCTTTCACCACTTCGGAAAAATTTATGCATTTAAATGCTGAGATGAGGGCAATCATCTCTGAATTTCCTTTCATTGTCTCTTGGACTAGGTGGGGGAAATCATTTCTGAATTTCCTTTCACCACCTGTATTATAATTTGCTTTTTAGAGCACGAAGATGGGGGCAATCAGTTTGTATCAGGGCTGATATCTATGTAATATTTTGCATTATAGGTCTGTCACCTTACTTTGATTACTCGGTACCAACCTTCCCTTGACCTTCACCACACCTTCGTTCTTAGGGAGAGAAAGGAAAATAATTTTTTTAGGGCATTCTATTTGAGCAAGCTTCAATCATCCGATGTTGTTGAAAAGCCTAGGAAAGTTAGGATTACTCTAAACGCTCCTTCACTTAACATGGGATCGAGTAGCTGTGAAGACTCTCTTTCTTTCCACAATCTTCTTTGAAGCTCATGAAGTTGAAACGAAAAACTCTTATCCCTTCGTATATGAAACAGAAAGATGGTGACTCTTTTTAACAGGTAAACCCGAAGATAGAAAGGATGTCAGGTAGTGACTTACCGACTGAAAATACAAAGGTCAAAAATTCAAAACTGACTCTTGTAGATATTTTCAGGGATACTTTACTTTGACTGACCTCTTTCAAAATGGGTGAATCATTTAATTTGTCTTAATTTTTTATAGACTATTAAACCAAGAAACAATTATGTTATCTATCAATTTAGCTGATGTTGCTGTTAGAGTGAGGTTACCTCAGTTTTATTTAATAGTCCTTTAGAACATGTCTTTGGAGAAATCTCTTTGTTTACCTTTTCATTTCAATTTCTTTGCGCAATATGAAATTTCTTAGGTATCACCTGTTTAGGCCGATTTATTTCTGACACCGACTTCCAGTTTACTTCTCCTGCTTGTTTCGTATGCAGTTGGAATCCTGTAAGAGGTAAATACGAATATTATCAGGGCTATCCGAAATTTGTCGAATGTTCCTGAATGAAAAAAGAAAATCAAGAGCAATGTTTAAATAAAAAATACATATATGTACACAATATATATAATAATTAATTAATTTTTTTTTTTTTTTTTTAATCCGACGAATGTTACATCATGTAATGCTTTAGATACCACCCATTGATAGGGGCGTTGAGGACTTCTCCATCTATATTTTCTAGTAGGAAAGAATTTTTTCCTTCCAGAGGCGAGACACTGAATGGCCCATACCAGAGGTGGTCAAATTTACCATGTTTTGTTGCTTCTTCCTTTCTTGCATCCCACCTTAACACTAAATCACCTAGGAGGAATTCTCTGTCCTTTGCTTTGCAATCGAATAATGCTTTCATGTCATCTTGGTACTTCTGCATCTTTTCATCTACTTCGACTCTATGTTGTTCAACCTCAATCACCTGATTAATTCTCCTGGTGACATGATTGGGTTCTTCATTTTGATCTTGCCATAACTTCATTACTGGTAGTGCTAGGTTTATAGGTAGGATAAAATCTGTCCCATAGACCATTTGAAAAGGAGAAATGCCGATAGACCTCTTTGTGCTTATGCGGTTCGCCCACAATGTGTATTTTAAGTGTACATGCCAAGACCTTTTGTTTTCATCCAATACTTTCTAGATTATATTTACCAGGCTCTTGTTAGATGACTCGGCCAATCTGTTTCCCTGGGGGTAATATGTTGTGGAATGTCCAAGAACGATGTTATACTTTTGACAGAAGGTGATCATAGCCATAGATTTGAAGTCTTGGGCATTGTCAGTAACTATCTTTTGGGGGCAACTGAATCTTGAAAAAATATTGTCTTCTAAGAAATTGATTACCACCGAGTTTGTTGCCCTTTTGGTTGGAATGGCTTCCACCCAGTTAGTAAAATAATATGTAGCTGTTAAGATCCACTTGTGTTGAGCATTGGAATGGGGATTAATTTGGCCTATGAATTCTAGACCCCATTGCTGAAATGGGGCTTCAGATTTGACTGGAACTAGAGGCAGTGCTTGGAGCTTTTGTTTACCTGCGAATAGTTGACAAGGGTTGTAGGACAACACTCTGGCATTGACATCCGAAAAGAGTTTTGGCCAGTAGTACCCAGACCTCAAGATCTTGTAAGTTGTATCTCTCCATGCGTGATACCCCCCATAGACTCCCTCATGAAATTCGTCTATAACCCGCCGAGTTTCCGATTCAACTAAACAGACTAACAGGAAAGCGAATGGATCTTTCCAATATAGTTGACTCTCAGAGATACACTATTTAACTGCATGGAGTTTTAAAGTTCTGGCTTTAGATGGTGATAGTTCATTTGGGCATTTTAGGGTTAGCAGATAAGACACTATGTCTCTATACCATCCTTACGATATGAAATTCTCTTCGATCTTGTTTGGGCCTGTTTAATCATCGAGCTCGTTTAGGTTCGTGTCTTCGTCGCCTTCCTGCAGGAAATTGATATCTAGGGCTCTGAAATTTGACTCAGCTAAGAGTTTGGCCAGGCCTTTCCCTTTTATCAATTTGGTCGGTTTGACTTCCAGATCGAATTCTTAGATTTTAGCGAGCCATCGCCCTCTTTTTATGTCACTTTTTGGCTCTACCAATATGTCTTTCACAAAACTGGTAGGTACATACACAATTATTTTTGAGTGTAGTACATAAGTTCTGAATGCCTTTTGTTGTAAGAGATTTTGAAATCGACTCTGCTGCCCAAGATTTGAAAGACTGTCAAGGAGGCCATGACTGCTGAGATACAGAAGATTATAAGATTATATCAGACGTTGAGTATTGCCACAGAAACATGGTTGTTCATCGTGATATTAAGCCAGAAAACTTATTTCTAGATTCCGAATGGAATGTTAAGATTGCAGACTTCGGCCTTAGTAATGTTATACACAATGGAGACTCAAAGGAGATGCATACCCAACAAGGTGTATAAGTTGACACTTATTTCAGAATCCCTGGCCATTTCAACGACCAAGGCAAAGAAGCAAATTTCGGATAACAGGCATAAAAAAGAAGCTGGCATAGACACGTATATGAAGGCAACTGCAATTGAGGGGTTGAAAAGAAGTCTTCAAACAGATTATATTTTGAGGGTCCTTGGTCTGGATATTTGTGCAGACACTGTAATCGACAATGCCATGCTAAGAGGAATTTCTGGCAGGCAGAGAAAAAGAGTAACAACTGGGGAAATGATTGTGTCTCAAATGAAAACTCTTTTCACGGATGAGATATCTACTGTTTTGGACAACTCCACTACTTTTTAGATTGTTAAGTGTCTTCAATAGTTTGCGCACATTAGGCAAGCTACAATAGTCATCTCGCGTCTTCAGCCAACACCTGAGACATTTGATCTTTTTGATGATACCATCATAATGTCAGAAGGACAGATAGTTTACCATGGGCCCCGTGATCATGTTCTTAAGTTTTTTGAATTTTGTGGCTACATGTGTCCGAAGCGTAAGGGCATTGCAGACTTTCTGCAGGAGGTTATCTCTAGAAAGGATCAAAAACAGTATTAGGAGAATCTCCTCAGGTTGGGAAAAATACAAGTTCAAGGACACTTTCTGGTCCAAATTCAAAGATTGGGTAGCACACCCACTGTGTCACATAACATGGTATATTGCAGGAGACGCCCCTGGGAATGAATTGGAATGAGTGCAAAAAGATAACCGCAGGTTTCTTCTTGTTGTTTATTGAGTTGGAAATCTGGAGAGAACCATAAAATTCTACATTGAGTGTTTAGGAGTGAAGTTGTTAAGACAGGGACATTCCCGAGGAGAAATACTGAAAGGATTTATTTCCTTGGATATGGACCGGAGGACTCTCATTTTCTTGTGGAGTCGATTATAATTATGAAGTTGAAAGTTATGATATCAACACATGGTTCAATAATTTGCACTTTGAATCGGACTCTTCCACAAAGAAGCGTATGTGTATGCGTCGCCTTGAAAATATAACTCTACAGAACACAAATGTAAGAATGATAATCGTTAGTGGAGAGTTTTTCCCCAGTCTTAAAATGCTCAACCTGAAGGAGAGCAAAGATTTAGTTGAAGTTAATTTAACCCTCGCCTCAACGCCGGAATGTTTTTCTCTGTCGGGCTGTAGCAGATTGAAGAGGATTTCAGGGATGTCCGATCTGGCAAAGCTGAAAGAGTTGGTGATAAATGGGTGCTGTGAGCTGGAAGAGCTTCCAAGTCTTGCATGTCTCAGTGCCTTGGAGCGGTTTACAGCCGATAAATGTTGGAAGCTGCATAACACCCGTGGCATTGAACGACTACAAGGATTGAAAGAGTTCAGACTTTTAGCTGACAACGGGGCCATATGGAATTGCTTTCATGGTTTGCAGAGATTCTCGTTGCAGGAGATGACTTTAGGTGGGAGAGCTGTATATAGAAGATTGGCAGGGGCGTGAACTGGCAAGCAGAAAAATAGCAGAAGCGTTACGAATCCAGAAGAGGCAGTCTCAGAATGATTCTTACGTTACGTCTACTCCTGGTAATAATGTCACCTACGTTGACGACGTGATCATGAAAGTAACGGCTGCATTCCATATTCCTTGAGGCACGTCGATTAGGGTTTCTATTGTGCAGAGACTGAGGATAATCTCCAAGTGGATGCTTCGGGATATCGCCTCCGAACGACATATCTAATTTCTCTATAGTAAAAACGGAATTAATAATGAGTTATTTTGAAGAGGAGGCGCCTCAGTTCTAAAGACGCCATTTTATTCTCAATCCGAGGGACTTTAAACACTTTTCTAATCATGGTTCAGCGGAATCCAATTTCCAAATTCTCTGATGGTTTTCCAGCCTGAACTCCAGCCTCTCTTACAGTTGATATGGGTCGTTTTCATTGACTCTGCCTGATCGGTGGAGCATGTCTGTTTCGTATGCTTGAAAAACCCCAAATACTATATCCAACAATTGTTTCAGTCACCAGGACGATGTCATGCGCTTAGGGCATGATGATAGTTACAGTGCAGACAAGGCCATGAAGGTTACAGTGGCTTTCAATGATTTCGGACCAAGCTGAGGTCGGCGCATGCCCAGGGTCTGTTTTGGCTACGCGCATGGGTAAAAAATGACATAGTCTTTTCTTCCGAATTATTCTGGCTTCCTGGACCCTGTTCAAAGCTAGGGTTTTAGTCCCAATATACACAAGACTTATGGAAGATCAGGATAGAAAGTATATTCTTTGGAGAATGGCAGGCGGGGATTTTACAATTTTTGCCTCTTCATGCGATCAAAGATATGGGATCTCTCATGGCAAGTAAATGGTGGGACGTTTTCATTGAATCCATGTTTTCCATACATAAGGGAACTTGTGACAGAGATTGAAAGCTATAATGATACTGATGAACTTTCACAGACAGCTCGGGGTGTTGAAGATTTAGTGACAGGGGCTTTTTATAACGAAGATTCTTTTTCGTCCAAGGTCGCATCAGAAACACACAGGAGTTCCTTGAATTTAAAGATGATGCAATGTACCACAGCATCCCTGGTAAACAAAAATCAAAATATTGATGGTTCTATAAATTCTTTTCCGTGGGATTCTAGATTAGCAGACATTGGAGATACTGGAACTACAATTGAGACAGATGCAGATTTGAGAAGTAAACATGTGATGCAAGGGAAATGCATGAAAGGGATTGCATCATCTGGAACTATAGATGATAGAGAACGTTTAAGCTCCTATAGTTTGAGAACAAAGAATAAAAGACGTAGCTCTTCTGCTTCAAATCGAAGGGTGAATAAGTGCACTGAAATTTCACCTGACCCTAAGGATGTGGGTGATCAGAGGAAGGCCGAGTTCTCCAAAATGCATGGCAGAAATAGGTACGGGTGAAATTATGAGGGATGCAAGGAGAGATTTGATCGTTGGCATTATACATCAGATTGGAAAATGAAGTTTCAGAAACATTGCTGTCATGATTTGTCAGAATGTTTTTTGTGTTAAGCATACACGAATTTCACCTCACGGTCCTCTTGGACTGTGTGGTCTAGAGAGCAATTGTCTTTGTCAAACTTGCTTTCAGTGCTTTCCTTTAGAGGTACAGAAAAAGATTGAACAGATAAATAAACTTCGCGTGGGACCATATGCAGCTGGTGATTCATTGTCACATGAGAAGAAAGGGAATAACGGAAACCTGTCTATCCGTTCAGAAATCCGTTACAACTGCAGAGACCATTTTGTCCATTTGTCAAAGCCATTGATAGCAGTTCGAGTAGCCTACAGAGCTGGCAGATGCACTCAGTAGTCGTAGAGTTCTAGAAGATAAAATGTTTCTTATTCCATGGAACTCAAGGAGTTTTAGGTTAGATTTTTTCTTTTTTTAAAAGAAGGAGATAGAGGAGAAAAGAGGGGGGAGGCGCGCATGAGCGCAGACTGAAAAAACTTCTTTGGAAGAGAGTTCCATTGTAATGACTGAGTTTTGTAAACCAGACTGGAGTAATAAAAATGATTTTTGCTTGCGACTGTGAAATTCATCACAATCGATTTCTTTTTGCTTGCGACTGTGAAATTCATCACAATCGATTTCTTTCAGTATGTTTTCTTCTCTTTCAGATGTGTTAATGTTTTACCATAGCCTTATGTCTTCCTTAATCCATTAAGACTGCATTACATTTTGTTTTCCTCTAATTGATGGGCTTCGTTACACTTTAGTACGACCACTACTGTAACGAAAGGGTTTGGGTTTTCTGCAAATGTTTATTTCCTTTCCTCTGCACCAGCTATCAACTGTGTAAGACCAATCTACATTTTCATAACTCCGCATGTATCCTTTGCTATGTTGGCCTTTCATTTTTCTTTCGCGTACCGCATCATGATTTATCAAAGCACTGAAAGATAGACCTACTTTGCCTCACTTTCTGCAAGTCATTTAATCTCTGCTATTATCTCTTCTTTTCAGTTTTCATTTGACTCCATGCCCAATGGACCTTTTCCCCTGGTTTAATACCCAAACTCCAAAAATCTAAGACCATCATTTACCCATAAATCTGCCTAGCATTTCACACTTACTTCAATTTATTCCGTGACATTTTTCAAGAGATCCCTCTCGGGTTGGAAGGGGCAGCTCCCAATCCAAAGTGGTTCGAGGTTTCCTCCGAATTGATTTGCTACAGCCCATTTCAGTTCTGAGTGTCAACACATTTAATGATTTTACCATCGCATACGCCTGTTTTTCTATTATGTCATACTTCAGTTCTGCATCTCTAAGGCTCTTGCTAAAAAACGCAATCGGTTGTTCGAATCCTTCTTCATTCTTTTGCAGGAGCACCGCGGCAATAGTCTTTTCAGAGGCAAATGAGAAAATCAGAAAAGCTTTCAGATAGTCTGGGATCGCTAGCATAGGTTCCTCGCTTATGACTTTCTTAATATGTGTGAACGATGCTCTGGACTCGGTCGTCCATTTTACTTCACTGTCCTTTTTAAACATACCTGTGATCAATTTCACAATCTCAGCGAAATTCAGGATAAACCTCCGTAAGAAATTTATTTTACCTAAGAAAGATTGAATTTCTTTTACATTTCTAGGAATATTTATAGTATCTATTGCTTCAATCCTCTTAGGATCAATCCTGATTCCATCCCTAGATACGATATGACCCAACAACTTACCTTCTCGCATGGCGAAATGTGATTTCTTTGGGTTTAAAGATAAACCAAACCTGCGGCATTTTTCGAAAGTCTGTTTAAGATGTATCAAGTGTTCTTCATCGGTTTTAGAGAAAATTGTCAAATCGTCGAGGTAAATGACTACAAACTTATCCCTTTATCCTATGAAAGCGATGTCCATAGCACGCTGGAATGTGGCCCCTGCATTCATCAAACCAAAAGGCATATTTCCATACATGAACGTAACCCACGGTGTGGTGAAAGCAGTTTTTTCTCTGTCTTTCTCATTCATGGAAATTTGATTATAACTAGAGAACCCGTCGATCATAGACATTCGGTTTTCTCCAACTACCTTTTCTAATACATGGTCCATTTTGGGCAGCGGATAGTTTTCCTTGATAGACGACTTGTTTAAGTTCCATAAATCCACACACAGACTGATTTCCCCACTCTTTTTCATGACCGGGACTAGGTTTGCTACCCAGTCTGAGTATCTCAAAGGTACGATTATCTTCGCGTTTAAAAGTTTCTTAACTTCTTTTTCAATCACAGGTAACAAAATGGGGTTGAACTGTCTAAGATTTTGCCTAAACGGTTTAAATCCAGGCTTCAAAGGTATCTTGTGATCAATTACAGATGTGTCATATGTTCTTAACTCATCATAAGACCAGGCGAAAACATCCTTATACTATCTGAGTAGGTCTTTATACTTAACTTTCACTTCGAGAGGGAGGAACTTGGATATTTTTACCACTCTGAATTATTTTCCAGTTTCTATATCACAGTCCTCCACTTCTTCTAATTGGGGTTGTAAAGTGGATTTTACAGGTACATCGTTCTGATAAAAAAGTCTTTCTAAAGGAATCAACCCTTTTGGAATCTAGTTGTTTTAAGGACTAGCATACGATGATCCGCAATTTTTTCTCAAAAGGATTTGGGATCTTCCCCTTCTTGCATGATCCATATCGGGTCATTTTGATTTTCTTGGTCTGCATGAGTCTCAGAGAATTCACCGACTACTTCAAGAAACTTCTTGATTTCTTCATCATCCTCAAAGACCTGCCAATGCTGGATATTGTCTGGTATGGATGGTCTGTGTCTGATTTCAATGTGATACTTCAATTTGAAAGTCATGGGAGGGGAGAAGGTTGAAGCTACTTTATCCAATGCATCACCATGTAAATTCTCTATGCGAGGGATAAAGTGGACATTTACGGACAAGAAAAAGTTTTCCATGAGATCCCAGGAACAATTTATGTATGATCTTAATCTAGGATGCTTGGCTTGGTACTATCGATTTATCTGTTTGACTATTAACTCTGCATCTCCATATACCTCTAAGTTATTTATTTTTAGCTTTTTAGCAGCTTCTAATCCTAAAACCAACGCTTCGTACTCACATACGTTTTTAGTATAATCAATATCCCACTGCAATCGGTAGGAAAAAGGAACAACAAATTTACCTTCGGGAGCCACTAAAAGCACTCCTACACCTGCCCCTTCAAAAGATGAAGCATCGTCAAAATAGATTTTCCAGACACCGGTGTTACACAGATCCTCTGTCATGTAACTTGATTCTTCTCGCTCTATATTGTTTTCCTCCAGAAAGCCATCTAAACCATCATCAAAAGAAAAGATACAATTTCCCAGATCTTGGTTCGCGATGTAAATAGGGAAATTGTTTGGGTTTTGAGGGTCGCTCACTGTATATGCTAATATCGTTTCTCTGTAAAACCGAGTAAACTGACCACCAAACATAGGAATTTTGGCGAACGTCATATCCAATTGAAGAGAACCCCCCAACTTGGCTACCCATGACCTAGAAAACAATAAGCCATACTTAGGGGGAATATCTGCAATAACCATATCCATCAGGATACTCTTAACCGGGACCTGCGCCAGGGTAACTACCAAATCCTTTATCATCCCCATACACTTAACCCTTCTTGAGTCAAAAGAGTAAAGATCTCCATAAGGTATGGTGATCTAGAGACCCAACTTGTCCATAATAATCTTAGGCATAGTGTTGTGGGAGGCTCCAGAGTCTAACATGCAATTATGTAGCAATTGATCATACACATTTAGAGTGATATAAAAGGGAGAAATGGTGTCTTTGGCCCCTTCAAAATGCGGACCAAAAGTGATGTTAGGTTTGTCATATTCCATGTTTAAAACATCAGACTGGTTTTCTAGCTCAGAGACACCCATCGCTTTGGTAATCTGCTTCCGATAAACGAGGTTTTTTGCTAATTCTACCAAAGGAATTGGTATCTTAATTTTATTTATTTCATTTTCAAAACTGAAAGTTCCGCTCACCTTGTTTGTTTATTTGGTTGAGACTTTCGAATCCTTCCTTTCCGACTTATTCATTTGGACCGCTTTATTACTCATGGTCCTGGTTGAAGACATAATTTTATTTACTGTTTCAGTTCCTTGTGCTTGGGTTTTAACTTTTTCCTGTCTGGACTCTTGTGTGTTTACTACTTTAGTTTTGTCGTTGGCTAATAAGGTCTCTTCCGTTGTAGGCTCATAAGTTTGACCCCTTTGGAGGATTTTCTTGGGTTTAGTAGTTGAGATGGGCTTACTCTTAGATCTTAAGTTATACTTGGGTTGGATCTCAGCCATTGTCATCTTAGTTTCTTGTTGAGATCAGTGTGATCACCTTATTCACCCTTATTTGACAGTTGTTGCGTGTTTAGAGATTTTTCATAGTCTTCTCGAGTCAGAGATGGTTGAGTGCAGTCATCACCGAAGTTCCTGACATCATTATCCGAATCTCTGAAGTCTTGAAAATAGTTTGCTCCTATAAAATTTTCATTCTTTAAGGGAGATTGTATTTTTTGATCTTCATTTTTTATTTGTCTTTGCTGGTTCAGGGGGTTTGGATTCCTCTTGAAATCCTTTTTGGGGAAAGAGTTAGCTTAGGCCTGTTCGAGCTCCATTCTAGATATTTTATTAGACAATTCTTTAATTACTCTGTCCATATCGTCTAACCTATCATCTGCGGATCTATTAGACCCTAACGGACCTGCTTGTTCTCTAAAGCATTTGGTCTCTCGGTTTTTCGTTTCTAATTTATCTTTAAGCTTACCCGAAGCCATCATATTAGACTCTATTTCTACCGCATCATCCTGCATTAGGTTTAGGGTGGCCCCCCTTCTTTCTCGCAAAAGGAGTGCAAAATCCAGTTCGGAAGCTCCAACGAAAGTTACTTTGCCTGTGGGTTGGGACGGTTTAACCTCAGCTGGGATTTTATTATACAGTTTATTGAATCTTTGAATAAATTCCATGACTGTTTATGAATTCTTTTTTCTTAAAGACCCAAATTCGGTTAAATAATATAGATGGTATTTTCTCTCGCCCCATTGTCTAAGGAAAGCATCTTCCAAAGCGTCATAAGACAAGATAGATGCTGCAGGTAGGCTATGAAACCAAGTTCGGACCTGGCCTTCGAAGGTTTGTACAAGAAGTCTCGAATATACGTCCTCATGTTCGATACCTAGAATATCTGCGAATTGATCAAATAAATTAATATGTTCGACCGCAGTCATATACCCTTCCCCGGTGAATTTTGGTAAAATTTTTATGTATTTTTCGGGAAGGTCGTGTAGAGGGACGAGCAATACTAAGGGAGCATATCTGGCTGCAACTTTCGCAAACACTCTGGGAGGTGGGGCAGGCCCTTGGCCTCCATCTCCTCCCAGAGGGGCTCCTCCTCCTCCTCCTCCGATAAACCCTCCACCTCCTCCTCCGGCGGCTGCCATCGTTATTTGTGGAAAGTTTTAAAAGGGGGTTCAGAAAATTAAAAGTGACACTTTATTTTCTTCGCGAAGAGGAAAATCTAATGAGGAAAGATAAGGAACACGAGGACTCGGTTCCTCGGATTTGCAAGAGATGAAATCAGGAGAACCAATGGGTGTGGGAACTGAATGCGTAACACACTCTTAAAAATTTGGTGAGGTCAGGAAATTTAACTAAAGGAAATATGGTATGTCAATTGTTGATGAACTTTCAAGAGGACCCTTTCCTTTGTGTACTAAGGGGATTGTCGGATAAATCTCACTCCTAACTTCGGAACAGTTTGGCGTTAAAATTTTAGTATCAAAGAGAGGACTGCGTGAAGTTGAGGGTTCAAAAGAACTCTTAGTCTTCAGCTGTGGAGTTTTAAGTTTGTAAACTGCAGCAGTTGGCTTAAGAGAGTCTCTCGCCTTTAGAATCTTTTCAGGATCAGTAACGGCCGTAGTTTTCTTACCATCCGGGTTTTGTTCGGTATTCCTTCGACCGGATGCCAGTTTATTATTTGTGGAGTCACCAAGTGAAAGATTAGCAATCCTTAAAAGGTGTGTACTCTTTGTTTACTATCAAAGGGTAACACTTTCAATGAAAAACAAATGTCGTTTTCCCAGGGAAAAAGATTTCGTAACTTCGGTCCCTGACAACGACGCCAGAAAGATGTTGTTCCAGAGTCTGTACTTAAGGATTAGAAGTATAGTGTCTAGGCATTCGAAAGTGGGTAAAAGGTGGAGAAGGGAGAAGCGTCAACCTTCGGCGAAGGAAAATAAGGAAGATTTCTATGTTGGCGTCATCTAGCTTCCAACTATTATTGGATAGTTATATCATGTTCAATCACAGCCCATGAATGTTCGAGTTCAACCTGGGTAGTAGTTGTTTTAAGAATAGTGTCAAAAAGGTTTAAGGCAATGTGCATTTGATTTGATAATCCGGGTTCAGTATTAGGTTGTGTTGGTACAGGGACAGTCATGGAGGAACAGTAAAATAACAAGAACTTCAGGGAGAAATTAAGTGTTGTCTCAATTTGGTCGTATAAAAGAGAATTTACGATTTCAGAAATAAAACGGGGTGCAAATCAAAGGCTCTTTCCCGTAACTGAGTTATATCTTAATAAAAGGTATGAGGTGGGAGAAAAACATTTAGCTGTCTATGGTGTAAGGCTCCTAGCAAGGGAGAATCTCACGTATAAACAGGAGAGGAAAATTGTAAGGAAATAACCGATGTAGCATGAAATATGTATAGAATTCTGAAAGTGTTGACTGGTCTTACACACGCTGATAGTTGGTACAGAGGAAAAACAGTAAACAATTGCAGAAAACCAAAATTCATTCGATATAGTAGTGGTCGTACTAAATTATAATGAAGCATTCATCTGTTAAGAATATGAAATGAAATGAAATATGAGATACAAGAAAACAAACTCATAACAGAGTCTTGATGGAATTGAGAATCTTCAGATTTTCTTTGTATTAACTCTCAAAATATAAAACTCTGTTACAATTGACACAAAAAGGTCCAGCCTTTTTATTTTCTTTCTGTGGTATATTTATACAGTTTTAAAAATAAGATAGAATCTCAATCGTCACAAAATTTTGGTTATGACAGGGAGGAGAGAAATCGCTCCATTTATTCTTCTCTGTCTTCAATTGGTGCTAGACATTTGTCCTCACGCGTGCTCATTACAGGCGACACATATTTCAACCAACTGAAATATCAGTTGCGACGGTTCTGCTTGATAGATGTCTTCAAAGAAGTAACATTCTCGGTCTAGCTGCTGCAGCCTGTCTTCCATCTGTTTTTCTATGATGTCGATGGTGCATAATTGCACACTTGGTCTAATCATGCATTTGTCAATTTGGACTATGTCCACCATAGTCACTTGGGAAATCTCGGCAAAATCTCTTTCCTCTTTTTCCTTCAGATCAAGCGAGATTTTTCCCATATCCATTTGCATCAATGCCTCGACATTACCTCCGCTATCAATGCCTAGCAGATCGCCATCCATAGAACTAAAATCCTCTTCTAAGGAATTCGTTATCTTTTTGGATTGTTGCTTGCCTTCGGCGATGTTGCACTCCCATTCTTTTAATAGAATGTTTCCTCTGGTTTGTTTCGAAATGGTGAACCTGGGAGTACTTCCCGAACCCCTGTTGTTTGTGGCTATCACAACCTCTTGAAAGGCAACCTGAACTACTCCAGCTTCCCTTTCTCTAGCAGATAAGTTCTCCGAAACCTGGTTGACTAGAAAATAGTTGTCCCGGATCGCTTCTACCTTGGCAAGCAAATTTCGTTGTGCCGCAGAAACTCTGCTCCAAATCTCAATCGCCTGGGATTTGAACATCCCAATGTTTATCATTCTGTGCTCGACGATCTCCACCTTAGACTGTAACTGCTCGATCAAATCCCTTTGTTGGCTCGCTTTCATTTGACCATCCCGGACCATCAGCTGTGCTTGCTCGAGCTTAGTTTTGAGAAACTCTATCTCATTTTTATCAGCCAACCTGGCCTGCTCTATTCCTACGCTTGCCTAGTCTTTAGCAGTCTCTATTTCTATGGCCAGTCTGGCTTCAAGGGTCCTAATGAGGCAATTTTTTCGTTTAAGCTGGTTTTTTAAGAGCCCAACTGAAAATTGATTCGCCAAGGCATAGGCTCCTAATGTCCCTGTTATTTCAGTCGTGAATTGTTCATTCTTCTTGTCTTTTCCATCAGTTATAACTTTATATTTCTTGGCAGTTGACTCTCCTTCCTGATAGAATTCCATTTTTACTACTGCCTTTCTCTTCTTATCGAAGAAAAACTCATTCAGAGGGAGTTCTTCTACCCTTATAGGCCTCAACTCTTCATTGAATATCCATCCTGCATCAATATTTCCCTACGTCGACTGCAAGGGGGTAACTGATGTGATAGGTTCTCCGATTTGCTTCACTGATTTTCCCGAAGTAGTGACTGGACTCTGCTTCTTCAACAGGTCGAGAGTCTTTATCTCTGCTTTCAGAATCTTATTTTTCTCTCCCTCGTCCTGGTGTTTTTCTTGATCAGGAGTCACATCCTTAGAGCCTTCGACATCTTTTTGTTTCACCTCCGACGTACTCGGACCCTCACCTCACAACACTGCGAGAAGACAGCTATGTCGATGTTCCTAGAACTTCAAAACATTGGCTCTTTCCTTGGGTGCCAAGGTTTGTATCCAAGCTATAATCTTAGCATAGAACCTTGCACCTTGGAAAATGTCATCCGAGGGTGAATTCTTGTGCTCAAATCTCTTGAGGCCATAACTGGCCAAATGATTCCTCATGACCCTTTGTGAATCATGCTTCTTGTATTTAATGGAGACCAAATTTAGGTCTTCCAGGGCTGCTGCCTCAGCTTTGGCATGCCCAAAATATAATAAAGAATATGAATTTAAATGTATAGGAAAAGGTGGCCATACCTTCTTTGAGTATCCTTTAATCTCTTTTCTTATACTACCAATTATTGTTTGCCTAGCGACCTTACAACAAGCCAACTTGTCGGGAATGAACAATGGCAATGCATGCGGGGGGACCGAAGCCCCGAAAACTTGGAGGTATGAAAATTATGCTTCTACATACCAGTCTGCTATACTGCTCAGATTCGTTACTATGTTTTCTGAGATCCTGGGTGGCAGGTGACCAAAAATGGTGACATGCAGGGGCACCATCACCCAGTTAAAGATTTCATACACAAAATTTTATGCCTTGTTTTCCCATAATTTTGCATGATAAACATGTATGGGTTCGTCTTCTACTGGAGTCCAACTCCATCTCATTAAGGGAAATGCTATCAAAAAACAAACTGCGTCCATAATGTATGCAGACATGAAGAATGAAGACACCTTCCCGTTCTCTTTCTGCGCCCGATACTCTGTGACCCGACTAGTCAAGCTATCAGAAAGCATCTTTTCCTAGTCGAAGGAACTTCCTTCGGTGACCCGAAACATTAGAGGCACCCTCAGAAGAAAAACATGTGAAGTGTCCTCTCTCCCGTATAACCTGCATGTGATCATGACTACATATTTGTATTACGGTTCTAAAGAAGTGATTGAATATATTACATGGCTATCAGCTCTGAACTTTGCAGTGTTCGAAACCCAATATTTTATTAAATTGGACATGGTTTTATCATACTGTACACATTCCTTATCCTTGAACTCGTCCAAGAATTCAGTGCCATATGTGTTGTCGGACGTCGTCGGCAGCTTATACATGGCTTGCAGATGTTCTAGCCTGAAAGTCCCGATGGTGTCCTTCTACTCGTTCATGATGGTTCTGGTCGGTATGTCCACATAGTCTAATGCCCATCGGACCATGTCATAATATGGAAGAAATCGTGGCCTAGCTGATACTTTGTGCATTCCGGATTGGATGACTATTTTGTACTTGGTGGTTATATCATATTTTTCATTGTCACTGAAGTCATTGGAATAATCCACCAATTCTGCCTGTAGAACATCCGAAACGAGCGACCAATTCGGGACCGATTCGATACTTCGAGGTGAAGTATCAGCGACATTGTCTGAGCCTTGTCCCAAAACCTCAACATTGGCTTTGAATTTTTTTCGCGGAGCCATGAATGGAGATTGTATTTTAGCTCTTCTGCGATAGAAATACGTATACATACATAAGTCAGTTTGCTCAGAGATAATGTGCTCTGCGTGATATGAAAATGAATTTTTTATAATGAACCACAACTCTTATATATATTAAAAAACTCGGTACCTTTCAGAACAATTCTTTCAAATCATGTTTAGAAATAAATTTTGCCATAAAAATCCGATTTTATATTCATCGATTTACCCAATTTCCTCATTAATGCCATAAAATTTTGGCGGTTTAAAACGTCAGTTGGCGTATGGAAAGGAAAATGTTACCTCGTAAATTGTGCAAGCATCGAAACATGGGATATGTACTAATTTATCTTAATTAGTCCGGTTTTACCAACTTTAATCAATATTTCGGTACTCGTTATATCGGGGATTTTACTTTAACATTTTGAATCTCTAACACCCAAGACTGTGATGATTGATTTTGGTTAATAAAAAGGTAATCATGATTTGGGGCTTGATTAATTTCATAATTATTATATTCCTCATATCGCGACTCGAAGCTTTGAAAATAAGTTTTCGAGAGGTTTGCATGTCGATTTGCGAAACTGCGAGATCGTGATAACATGACTTAATTAAAAGGGAAAATAATCTTGGATTAAGTGATTAATTAATTACGTTTATATCCTTATCATGATTTCGTGAGTCGGGGTTTAGACGGTGTAACTTTTGAAAAGGAAAACGTCGAGTGGCAAAATGCCGACAAATTTTTTTGCCATGGTTTAGCTTTTACTTTTAACCGTGACCCCGGTTACTAAAATAAGGAATTCGTGTTCTTGGATATCAGGGCTATGACAATAAAATTTTGGGTTTGGCGAAAACCGAGGTGCGAAACCCCGACGACAATCAATCATGTGTTAGGGAAAACTTTACCCTCGTTATTGTCCTAAGTGAAAAATTAAAATGATTTTGCTATTTCGTAGCTCGGGGCGTGTGAACTACATGACTTATAGTATCCTACCTACGAGATCCCAAGGTAGAACAAAAGAGGAAACATTTTTACGAAAGGTAGGACTTTCCTCGAGTGTACAATAATTATCGTTGCTCGCGTGATAAATCTTTCAAAGATTTTGAAACCTCAGAGGGAAAATACGAAAACCATATTTCGATTTCAAGCATTAAGAATGAAATTTTTTACGGGCTAGAAAAACAAAGGCAGATCCAACAGGGAGGAAGGCCCTTCTAGTATCATTCTGAAGTATTTCATGGGGTAGTTTTCAAATATCCTACCTATGACAAGGATATCTATTCCTTGGTACAAGTTGTCAAAAAGTGTAAACACTATCTGATGGCCAAGGAGACCATCTTTCACACATATCACCAACCACTACAATATTTGTAGGCCCAAAGTAAGCTACAACAAACTAGACATTACAAGTGGATGAGGATTTTACAACAGTTTCATTTGGTCATAAAGTATAAGAAGGGTAGCAGAAAAAATTTGGAAGGAATTATTTAACGACCACCGACATCAAATATTACAAATTTGGGAACTATGATGCATATGGATCCTTTTACCCCTCATGCATACAAAGAGGCATACATAGAACATGGGGAATTCAAGGATGTTCTTCAATATCTACAGGATCAAAATCATATAGAATAAGGAAACAACAAGGTTTACTATCATTTCAATAATGGGTTATTCTTCAAGCATGACACACTCTGTGTTCTTAAAGGTGAACGGTTGTAGCTTATTCGAGAGGATCACACCTCCAAGGTTGTAGGACAATTTGGTGTTGGGAAGACGGTCGCAAACTTATAGAGGTATGTATATTGCCCCAGAAGGATAGAAGATGTAGCATGATATATTATAGGATGTATACTTTGTTGTGCCAACAAGTCCAACAATAGGAATCAAGTTCTATTCCATCCCTTACCTATACTGTAATGATCCCAAGCCAAATTCTTTCTTGGAATCACTAACTACTACTAATTTATTGAGTTTCTAAGTGCATACAAGATTCATCAACACATGGAGATCACAATATATTCAAAATGTAGAAGCACAAGCAAAGATCTGACCTTTGTATTATGAGCAATGTAAGATCAATACAATAGATGGCCGATCTGGTATAAACCTCAGACGACCATACAATCAATAGATATGAGCTGCTACAAAATGCTCCCGACAATACAAAATGAGCCTCCAAAGGCTGGATATACAATGAAGACTAAATCAAGCAGATCTGCCACGTCCTGATAGAATGCTGAAGCCCTGAATAATTATGCCCTGCTACCAAAAGTGTCCAATCATCCCGAGAAAGATGCCAAATGATAGATCGGACAAATGCAAGGAAAACCCAGATGTCCAAATTCCCAAATCCACTCTCAAATTCCGTAGATCTGAATCCTCCACTGAATGATGTGCCCCACTGGATGACTAAAACCCTAGCTAGTTTGACCCTGATGAAGGAGATCTCCAAATGATCTTAAACTCTCCAAGAATATAGATCGGGTGATGGTGAGAACAACCCAGGTGCCCGAATCTCCAAGATCCCTCTCAGTCGTTGTAGATCTGAAATCTCCACTGAATAGTGCACCCTACTGGATGACTAAAACCCTAGCAGGTTCATCCCTGATGAAGGAGGCCTCCAATTGCTATGAAACTCTCCAAGAATATAGATCGGGCTATGAGAATCCCGTGGGAGAAGTTTCGGGCTTAGATCTCAAGCAGTTCTCCCTAGATCTGAGTTTTACTGAATCACAGGATGTCCCCTATGGCTCCCAGATGTCCCAATCTGCAGACAAATGTAGAATGATGATAACCCTCCAGAAAATCCCTGAAACTGATGGTCCTGCCCCTACAAACAAAACCCAACTGTCGGAATGGCCCTAGGCCCTCAGGATAAGTTGGATCGAACCTCCCTCGATAAACTAGCTCTGATACTAGAATGGTGTGGAGGAGTCTTTCATCCCCGAGACCAAGCTGTGGAACAAGGTGAGTGGATATTTCACCATTGAGTTTCTCCCAAGGGTTTGTACAGAAAACCCCCAAACTGAATGCTCAAGAGCAATAGAAAATGCTAATCCAAAACCAGAATGAGTAATAGGTGCACCCTAGCCTCTTACTTATACTTTCTCTTCTAATTCTCTGTTGAGTTAGGTTAACTCCCAGGGTTAATATTCTATTCTTCTATTGAGTTATCTTTTTCTCCTTTCCTTTTCCTTTCTTAAGTCAACTTAAAAATATAACTTTTAACTTCTTGACTTTCCCGCCCCTTCAGTGTGAGACTATGACCTAGTGGGGTGAACAACCTAGGTGCCCGAATCTCCAAGATCCCTCTCAGTCGTTGTAGATCTGAAATCTCCACTGAATGGTGCACCCTACTGGATGACTGAAACCCTAGCAGGTTCATCCTTGATGAAGGAGGCCTCCAATTGCTATGAAACTCTCCAAGAATATAGATCGGGCTATGA
>ML864658.1:8042-18163 GCA_009831015.1 Picea engelmannii
GGGGTCCAACAGTAGTACTCATCCCAATATCTCAGGGCACTAACTAAGGAGGATAGACCGTACCCTTGGCTGTACTACCCGACTACCCAGGTACTAGAGAGTATCTTCCCGAGTGTTGTTCTCGGTGACACTATAGCAGTCTGGTGGCTGATAGGTTTATCTAAAGAGGGCTTTAGGAAATCTACGTCGATCCATACACAGGTGTTGTCTGATGTGCTACGACTCAAAGGGGTACCAATAGGGGTTACAAGGGTGGCCAACATATGTGCGCTTAAGAACCACTTGTATTTCCTGCATGTATGAATCCCTCAACCGCGGGTTTATGTGCGTAACGACAGATCTCTGTGGCTTAAAGACGTTGGAATATGTCTCTACCCTGGAAAACAAATACCCACAATTTTTTCCAAGGAAAGTGCTCTGATACCACTTGCAAGATACCAGATATATAAAATATGCAGAACACAAATAAAATGCTAGAAATGGCAGAATAATAGTAAAATATCCAGCATAATCTTCACCATACACATAAATGATATACAAAATAGCAATAGAAAAAGAACTTTGATTCAGAAAGCAATGTTCATAGGCCTCTTCGAGGGGGCAACCTCCAGTCGAGCAACGCTTTGTTACAATAATCTCCAAGCTAGGGTTCTCATGCCCTCGACCCTTATTTATACTAAATATGTCTATTAAGAGAAGCATCTAGAGGAAGATCCTTCTAGAAGTGGAAGCTTCTATTAGGTCTTCTTACATCCGCCTTATTCTGTTTTATTGAAAGGCCTTATTAATATTGACCTTTATTACATCCGAATACATTGATCTACCTATGTGCGGGTTAGGACCTTAACATTGACCCTGAAATTCATTGTATTGAATATCCCTCCCCATTTCCCCATTTGACTCAATCTTCATATGAGGAGTCCTTCATAGATAGACAAATAAATGAGTTGAGCAAGGGGGAGAAGGAAAATAGTAGTCCCATCAAATAAAACCTCTGGTATAAGAAGAAAGAAGGGAAATATGACATCCCTGATCAGTCTGTCGGAGCAGAAAAGCCTGCTAAAGATGCAATAAACAACAACAAAGAAAATAAATCTCATAATTCTTCACCAGTAGCCAAATACCCTATCCCAGAGGTGAGATAAATTATGAATCCCCCTTCCTCCTTTATTTTTGAGCATGAAATCCAAAAGATTAAGATCCCTGTACCCCTTTCAGAGCTGGTCAAGCATGAAATTTTCAAAAAATCCCTGTCTAAGTGGTTGCAACCCGATCCATCCTGCCATTCCATAGACTTAGTAAACCTTCAATACACAAAACCAACACTCATCCTAGGTCCTATGGTAGAAGATATAGATGATTCATCCCCTCCTTTCTACACATCCTTGAACATACATGATAAGGTGTTGCATAATTGTCTGATGGATTCAAGAGCATCTCATAATCTCATTCCCAAGACTGTCATGGAAGAAATCGGACTAGAAATCATGAAAGCTTCTCATGATTTGTATTCTTTTGATTCAAGGAGAGTGCAATGTCTTGGGGTTATCAAATATCTAGGCGTGACCTTGTTTTATCTGCCCATGAAAAGTGTGGTCATGGTGATCATGGTGGTTGATGTTCCTCCCAAGTTCGGCATGCTTTTGTTAAGATCTTGGATAAAAATACTAGGGGGAACTTTGCAAATGGAGCTCACATATGTTACCATCCCTGTGTTCGAGGGGGGAGCATAGAAGATTGTACATATAATCCCAATTGGCCTACATTATCAGTGATGAAGGAGACCCCAAAAACCACCCTATCTTTTCCCTTGATACTTATTTGGGATCTAGTTTGTTATAGGTCATTGATACTCCTGAGGCTCCTCTTGAAATCATAAATCAACCCATCTCTTTTAGTGAAATACCTCCTCCAACTACTTCTCTGTGGAAGATGTTTTTCGACGAAGCCTCTTTTAGGGAGGGTGCTGGTGCCGGAGTGGTTTTTGTGTCACCATGTCAAGAAACCCTATCTCTGTCATACAAGTTAGAGTTTGAAGCTATAAAAAAAAATGTGGAAGAATATGAGGCTCTTGTTTTGGGTTTGAGGGCTACGAAAGATATGGGGATTGAAGAGTTAGCAGTATTTGGGGTTGTTGAACTAATTGTTCATCAAGTAAAAAATGTTTATCGAGCCAAGCATCCTAGGCTTAAGACTTACAGGAATGAGGTGTGGGACCTAATTGACAATTTATTCTCAGCCTTCAACATTACATTTGTTCCAAGAGAGGAAAACACTATGGTTGATTCTTTGGCCACCTCAGCAATCCAGTTCAAGATACCATAGCCACCTAAGCTCTTGTATGATGTTGAGATTAGATATATGCCTTCTGTACTTGATAGTATCAAGCATTGGAAAGTATTTGAGGATGATCTTGAGATCAAAAGATTTCTTGAGTCGGTTGATGAGTTCTCTGCATTACACATTGATCAGGATCATGATTCCAAAGGTGACCCTCCCCCTGAAGTATTTTTGAATAAAATTTCTAATCACCATATTGTCCAGTTGCCAAGCAACCACATCCCAAAGGGACTAGTTCCTTTGGAAATATTGTTCGATGGGAACGATGTGGAAGTGAAGCTTAAGGGCCCGATTGAGAATGTTGATGTAGCTGAGTGCAACATCAGTATAGAGGAGGATCCAAAGTTTTTCAAGTTGTTAAGCAACCTGTCAAGAGAGCAGAGAGCCAAGTATACTAATCTATTAAAGGAATTTGTCGATGTGTTTTCCTAGACTTATGAAGACCTCAGAACAAATTATGCCAGCATCATCAAGCATAAGATATCATTGAAAGAGGAGGCCAAAAAATCTATGCAGATATTAAGAAAAATAAATCCTATGTTGTTGACTATCATGGAGAGGGAGGTGAAGAAATTGTTGGACACCCAAATCATTGTCCTGTTGTGATATTCTGAATGGGTGGCCAACCTAGTCCCGGTGAGGAAAAAGAATGGAGAAAACAGACTCTGTGTTGATTTCAGGAACCTGAATAGAAGCTCTAGGAAGGACAATTACCCTTTGCCAAAGATGGAACACATATTGCAAAGGGTGATAGGCGCATCCAGGATTTCCATGATTGATGGATTTTCTGGCTACAAACAAATTTATATCCTGCCTGAAGATAGAGAAAAGACAACCTTCACCACTCCGTGGGGCACATTCATGTATGCCAAAATACCTTTTGGATTGATGAACGTAGGAGAGACCTTCCAACGAGCCATGGATATCACCTTCATTAGAGAAAGGGATAAATTTTTGGTCATCTATCCAGACGACATAACAGTCTTCTCTAGATCTCATGAAGAACATTGTTGTCATCTGAGAAAAGTCTTCCTGAAATGCAGAAGGTTTGGGCTCTTCTTAAATCCCAAGAAATCGTTGTTTGTCATGAAGGAATGAAGGTTATTGGGGCATATAGTATCTGCTGAAGGAGTAATAATTGATCCCAATAGGGTGGAAGCAATCCAAACCTTGTCACTCCCGAGGTCCAAGAAGGAGTTTCAGTCTTTCATGGGGAAAGTTAATTTCCTGAGAAGGTTTGTTTCCAATTTTTCCGAATTGGTGAAGCATATCACAGCCATGCTTAGGAAGGGGATGAAGTAAAATGGGTTTTCTGACCTAGAGAATCCTTTGAACGAATAAAAAAATCATTTACTGAAGCACTTGTGCTTATCAATCTTGATTACTCCAATCATTTTCTGATCTTTTCTTTTGCTTCTTTTGATACAGTGGTCATTGTTCTACTGTAGAAAAATGATGAAGGGCTTGAGCAACCTATTTCCTTTTTCAGTAGGGAATTAAGGGACATTGAGATAAAATATGACATCATGGAGAAATAGGCCTATGCCTTGGTGAAATCTCTCAAATATTTCAGAGTCTATGTGTTACATTCAAATATCATCACCTATGTTCCTTCAACCTCTATAAAGGATATTCTCATTCAACCTGACATATACGAGAGAAGGAGCAAATGGATTTCCAGGATCCTTGAATTTGATCTGAAGATGAAGCCCATGAAATTGATCAAAGTTCAAGGTTTAGCGAAGATGTTGGCTGAATATAATTGTGAATCTTTGAGGGTTAAATTCATCAACACTTTCTCAGAAAATTAGCAGGCTGGGTTGTCTGATAGCAGTCCTCGGGATGGTTTTCCACTAGCAGAATGCACCTCGTACAAAGATATTATATTTTTTCTGCAAGCATTAAGGCCCCCCAATGGCATGCAAAGGAACAAGGTGAGAGAATTAAAGCTCAAAGCAATTAAATACTTCCTTGTTGATAAAAAATTATATTGGAAAGATCCCCTAGGGGTACTTCTGAGTTGTTTATACCCACACGAAGAAAAAAGGATTATGTCAGACTTTCATGATAGTTTGTGTGGGGGGCATCACTTCTGGAGAACGATGGCCCATAAAATTCTCAAGGTTGGTTATTTCTGGCCTACTCTGTTCACTGATGTTTGGGCAAAAGTCAGAGTCTATGCTAAATGTAATAAATTCTCAGGAAAGTAGCAGCTAAATCCCCTTCCATTGAAACCTGTGGTTTCTTTAGGGCCCTTCCAACAATGGGGCCTGGACTTCATTAGGAAAATTCATCCTGCATATAGTGGTCAACACAGATGAATCCTGACTACCACAGATTACTTTACCAAGTGGATAGAAGCTATTCCCACAAAGAGTGCTTCTCATAGAGTGATCATTGATTTCCTCGAGGATATCATAGCAAGATTCAGCTTCCCAAGTAGAATCATCACAAACAATACAACATCCTTCAAATCCGAACCATTAATCCAATTTTGCGAGCAATTTGGAATCAAGCCGATTCACTTTACCCCATACTACCCCCAAGGCAATGGTCTGGCAGAATCCTCTAACAAAAGGCTCATCAAGACCAATAAAATACTATTAGAGGATAAAAAGAAAGCGTTGGATTCAAAGATCAACTTTCCTTATTGGGTTGATAGAGTGACAATGAAAATATCTCTTGGTGTCTCTCTGTTACAGCTTGTATATGGAACCAAAGCAATTTTTCCCTCTCAACTGGCCTTGCCCATGGAGAAATTCTTTCAAGATCACCAAGGTGAGCTTGATGGTATGATTAGAATAATTCATCGGCTAGTAGAAGTGCAGAAAACCAGAGAGCGGGTAATGGACAGAGCACATGACCATTAGAAGAAAATCAAGCAAGCTTTTGATAGGGAGAGCAGAAAAGAGGATTTCCAGCTCGGAGATCCAGTGCTGAAATGGGATGCCCCCATGTAGGACAAGGGAAAGCATGGTAAATTGGAATCCCTTTGGATCAGACCCTTCAAGATTTCTGAGGCATTTCCCAATAATACTTATAGGTTGCAAAGTCTGGAGGGTGATGAATTTTTTGCTGGCCCTGTAAATGGGCACTTCCTGAAAAGGTTTTTTGTTCAAAGCCGTAATCGACGCCCCACCATTGTAAATACCATCTCTGTTTTATGTTTATTTTGTTTAGTTTTAATAGGAGACTCCATAACCCAAAGCAAGGCACTAGAGCTGCACGTTCTTGGCAGCTCGAAGGGAGCATGCCATCCCCCATGGAGCCTAATGTTATCACATAAACCTGTCACACTTTATGAGTTGTGCTTTCCACCTAAGTCTATAATTTTTGCCTGTTTTTCCTCTTTTGCAGACCAATTGTAAAGTCTCCTCTTGACTTATATTTTTTTGTTGTTGGTCTTCAATCGTTCGATATACTTTTTCTCTTTAGCATCTCACCTGAGAAATATTGGCCTTAAGTCTTTATGTTTTTCCTAAGCCAATCTCGTCTCTTGTTTCCTTTGTTGTTGATCCTTTTGTTTGCCAGAGTCCTCTGTCAGTCTTCCCAGTAGCTGTTCACAGGTTGTAGTTGTCAACACGAAGCACAACGCTTGAATATTTTAGTATGGATTCAAATCAAGTGAGCGAGCAAGATCACCCATCAACGACAAAGATCCTTCAAGATGATCAGATCGACGACCATCGGGTGATTGGGACCACATAGCTGCATGATGAATAGTGTCAGGTAGAGTCACAAAATCGTGATGCCATCTTAGTTGTTGGTATCAGAAGGACACGTGGTGCATGATCAACATAGTCATGATTTCACGATTCAGAGTGATCAAAGAGCAGAGTCTTTGGAACTTGCAAGACACTAAATAGTGAAAATATCTCAGTCGTTGATCGAAAGGGAGATCTGGATCGTTCAATCAAAGGTAAATCTAGGTCATCTGATCAAAGGAGACGTGTGAGACCTGATTTGAGCATCACGATTTCGTGACTCGGGGTTTTGAGCATGGAGCGCATCATGAATTCACGATGTGAAGTTGTGATGGGCCTAAGAGTTAGGCCCATGATCAAAGCCCAAAGTCACATAGAAGTTGGGGCCAAGAGAAAGACAAATGCCCATTCAATCATTAGGATCGCGATTCCATCGATTGGGTTTCAGAAGTGGAACATGGTGTGAGACCCCTGAAATGTGAAATTGTTAAACGTTCAAGAGTTGGGCCCATGGTATCAGCACATGATCACATGGGAAGCAGGTCTGGAAAAAGGGGCCAACCCTCATCACATAGTCGACATTTCAAATTGTCAGGGAAAATGTCGTGGTCGTCCATTTTGAAGCAAGTCTGACCGTTGATCAGAGTGGGCCATTTCACAAAAGCAAACATTGGGACTTTTGAAACCAACTGGAGTGAGAACCCTTGAAAGATGAAATCCCAAAATTTCATAGGGGATGTGTAAGGTCATGGCCTGAGGTCATGTGGAGCGATGGATAGGAGTTGTGCCAAGAGCCGAAAGAGCTCGTTTTGGTTTCATCAGAATATTTGTGTGGTTTCAAAACACTGGTCTTGACTTGGAGGATTCATGAACATTTCCTGGAGCATTCATGAGCATCAGGCTCCATCCCAATCCCAATGTAGTTAATTAATGGAAATGGGGGGAGGTAGTTGAAACCTTGTTTCACCCCATAAATGGAAATCATGGAAAGGCCATCCGTGGAAGTAGAGTGTCAACCCAAGGACCCTCTGTCAACATGTTTTACTGCAAATCCCATACCAATCTGACATCGTGTCTAACAGAAGAATGCAAGTGCGGTCAGGTATAGGAAGGTGAAGACGCCTAACATTGAATGTAATGAACAGAGCATGTTTACAAAGGGAGGAGTTTCTCTGAGTATATATACTTAGTTTTCATATTTTGTAAAGGTCGAATGGTTGATCCAGGATCCCTGCTATTGTCATATTTTTATGAAGAACACGGGTTCTCTGGTTATGTATTTGTTTATTTAGACAACTTGATTAATCTAAGTCAACTCTCTTACTCCATCTTATTTTCCTCTAATACTAAGAGAGTTCATGTTTGATTGATTCACATGGATTGTTGTAACTTTATTATGATAAATGTTTGATTATAGTACTGTTATGATTTCTTTCAGATTCCTTGAAATTTGAATCCAATATGACCTTGTGTTTAAGTTTTTCCTCTTTAGGCTGCTGGAAAATCTGATGTTCATAGCGGACCTCTACACCTTTCTCACTAAATCTTCCTCCTACTCACCCTTGCTCCAAATTACTGACTGAAGTTGATTCAAGGCCTCAATGGTTGGTCCATGCTAGTCTAAATTTATGAGTTAGAACGTTATTATCATTGAGTCCTCTCCATTTGATCACCTAAAACTCATTCACATTTACTGTATAAACTGATGGGTACTAGGCTTACCTTCAATGCAATTTGAAGTTGAATTATAGTGCCAATATCATGTACTAACCATATAAAATAGTATCACCTTCAAATATAGTAAAACTCATACCATTATAGATCAAACAAACTTGGGTCCATTGCCCAAACCTTTGTGCTACCGGAATTCGCTACCAGACTTTCTCCAAGGGTTCACATCAATCACTAAGCGTTGACATCAATCTACAATATCACTCTTCAATGGTTGACATAAATGATAACAAACAATCCATACCAACCATCCATCAAACTAATCCAACTGTTTGACAATAACATCCTCGAGCTACTGCAGACACATACACTTTAGGTAAAAATATCCTCTGTTGGACAGACATCAATTTTGCATTTGGGATTCATAATGGAAACAACAGGGGGTCAATTCAATCCATATCAGGTACATGTTTTTGCACAGTGGAAAACACACTCTAAATCCCAGGACCTCAATAATTGTTTGTGAAAGGTTGGGTACCATTTTTCTTAGATTTCTATTGCATTATACTCTGCATAGGTTCTTTGTTTGTTAGATAGGAATCAACCCTTTGAGATTAAGAAGAATGAATTCCAGTTCACCAATGGAGTGGTACTTAAACAGGGAGGTCATTTGATGGAATTCCATTCACCAACCCCTGCTCCTTCTGGCTCGACACATCACCAACATGAACATCAATAATATTAGTGTTTTATCGATATGTTGACTCAACACTATACCGAGGAAGAAACTTCCTTACGAGCATCCCAAGACCATGCGAAAAATATGCATGATAAGCATCACACACCATTGTTCTTTTATTTAGGAGATCATGTATGGATCTTGTTGGAAAAGTACCAATTCAAACCCCAACAACATTTGCAGCCCGATTTCCTTCATTTGATGGTGGAAGCAAGGATGCTTCAAGATCTAAATAGGGAGGAATTGGGCCACTAGGAAGTTTTCCTCACTTCCTTGGCCACTTAGGATGAGGGGGTTCTTCTTAATTAGTAATGTACTTAGTGTTGTAGTTAGTTTCAAATATTTCTACTGTAGACAATAGTTTGCTTCACCACTTTACATTGCAAGCATTTAGTGCACTTTTAGAAATTATTGTTGTAAGCATTTAGTTACTTGTTGCAACTTATATAGTAATCAACTAATAATGAGAAGGAAAAAGTCACCTTTATTATAGAACATGCTCCTCTCTCACTCAAGAAAATGTGATGGTTATTTTTTGTTCTAATTCTTCTTCTCCATTTTCGTGGATATTTTATTTTCCCTGCTGCACACTATCTAATTTATGTTCTTCATTGTGCATTTTTGTTTTCTATGTGTTTTCATATCTAAACCAAAGATCCAACATCACAGGAGAAACTTTGGGATTGGATAAATTAGTTGAAAATATTAGATAGATCCATTTGCAAGTACATGAGACATTGGAGAAGTTATAAGAAAATTATAAGGCTAGACATGATCAACATAGAACCGAGAAAATATTCAATGTGCGAGATAGAGTTTGGTTAGAGATGAAAATGGAAATACTATAGGGTCCTATTAAGAATATCAAAGCTCTGTGGTATGTCCCTTTTGAGGTATTGTATAAGGTGTGACATAACTCCTACAAAATCAGTCTACCCGCATACATGTGCATTTACTCAGTAGTGAATGTGGAGAATTTAAAACTCTATGAGCCTTCCCTATTGGATCAGGAGGAGGAGAAAGTCCTACCTACCATAGAGGACTTAGAACCATATGCTTGGGTGGAGTTGTAGAGGACACAATTTTCCATAAGAGTTCATGGACTACAAGACATAGGTAGCATGAACTTTGGCCAAGAATAATTTTAAAGATGGAAATTTATCTCAAAATGTAGAAACATTGGTGAATCTAACTAGTCCTTAATATGCAAACTATAAAATGTGTGGTGGTATTTTTGTAAAAACATTCACATTTCTAAGGATTTTATATAGTTTCTATAACATTTGGGCTATTTTTAAAGTAAAATAATTTTATTCTATAGGATTTCAGAGAATCATTTTTAGAAAAAATGGAAATTGGTGAATCTTTTTTTGGGAAAAAGCATGGAAAATTAGCCCACGGGAAAAATTTGGCCCCTGAAATTTTCCCTAACTTTGGTAGATTAGGTTGAAAGGATAACTTCAAGGCAAGGAAATATGGTACTCCAGGGAGAAGGCGGAGGAAAAATTTCCTCACCTAATTTAGTAAATATTTTGGGGACCAAAAGCCTCCCTAAATGGGGAGGTATGATGTGGATTGGATCATCATATAATTTTTCATCTATCTTTGTACCTTTTGGATGGGAAAAATTAGAGGAATTGTCTTTCATGATTTGTGACGATAAAAAT
>ML864661.1:0-12063 GCA_009831015.1 Picea engelmannii
GAAGGGACCTTACGACATCAAGGCCATGGTTGTAATCTCTCTTTCACATTTAATATGATAAACTAATATGATTCTTTCCTATAAATCTTGTTGTGTTTTATTGTATGATTCCTTGATCACATACATAGGTTTATATTGAGTTTATGCTATCGCTATCACTTTGGTTGGTTGAATTCTTTTGTAGGTTCATCATTGTATGAGCATTGGAATGGAGCCAGGATGGCGATGGCAAGAGGAAGCGACGATTAAATGGTATGTCACCTATCCCTCTTTAGTTAGTAAATTCAATATTTAAAACTTAAGGAAGGCATCATGTTCTGGTGTGTTTTGTTCTAGATCTAGGTGGATCTAGGGAGATCTTTTATTGTCCAGACCTACCAATTAGTCTGATAACAAAATTGGCAACTCCACTGGGGATCGAACCCAAAATATCCACTGGGGAACGGATTGTTTCCTAGTTATTCTAGTTTCCCTTGCTTTGATTGCTTGTTTTTTGGTCTCTGAGTCTGTGGGAGATCCATGCAGACTCTCTGGATCTGAAAGTTCACTCAAATTTAGTCCTTTTTCAAATTTTTGCTTGTTTACATGAATTCTCGCACTGTACCCTTTAGTGGCCTACGAGAAACACCTAATTTCGCACCCTGGTGATAAGTTCAGTGCGAACCCCTCGTAGTCAACCTTTGTTCAACTTGCGAGAATCTTCGATTCTCGCACTATAATACACTGCCAGCCTGTGAACTTGTTTGTAATTTTTTTTGGATTGGGTCTTGTCATTTGTTTATGCCCAGTTTTTCTTTGAACAACTAGATTGAACTTTTGGAGCCTATATTGATCTTCTTACACTCTACTTGACATCCTTTGAGTTTCTTTTAGCCACTTTTGCTTTGTTTGGTTTTGAAGGATTAGTCTCTTTCTTTGAGTGTCTTTCAATTACAGAACGTGTGTTTTCTTTAGAATTGTTTAAGGAAAGATGAGATTTCTTCTAAATAGTTTGATTTAAAAGAAAACTTTTAGTTTGGGTTTCTTTGTTTTAAGAAAGATCATTATTGCTTTTAGTGAAATTTTTGAAACAAAAATATTTAATTTCTTGCTTTATATTAGATTGGGGGCATCCTTGTATTTGATGTAGCGAAATTGCATGATTCTTGGCATTTTTTGATCTTAAATTATGAAAAACTTTCCCCCTCATGGTCGGGGGGGGGCCATGAATCATGCATTGGTGTTCAGTACCTTTTTTCTCATTTCTTTAGAATCTTGATATTGATGAGTTTAATATATTTTGGGACATTGTGCATGTGGGAATGATAAATGTTTCTCCTTCTCGTAGCATAGCTTTCATCAAAATGAAAAGATTGCATCTTCATATCTTTGCATAATTTTCGAGTCGGTCAAAACAACATATTGTTCACCCCATTTTCCTTTTGAGTAACAACAACCTTAAAAATAAAGTTCTTATAAAAATTGATTAGACATTTTTATCTTTTCTGGTAGAAAACCTACATTATATTAGTTGTAGGGCTTTGGAATAGGTGTGAAAGATAACTTTCCAAAGTTACAAATAAACATAGAATCTTGAGTTAGGGAGAGGTTAAATCCACTTATTACATTTTGTCCTAGGAAGCCCTTCTAACACAAGGGTCAATCACGAGGTCGCATTGAGACTAGCATAGTTACTCACCCTGCTTTGTTGGTCTTGGTGTAGAGATTACGTGTATTATGGGGGTCGCTTGAGAGGTATACCCACAATGGTGAGTTGAAGCCTTTCAAGTTGATTTCAGGCTAGATACCCTGCCCTTGCGCGTGGGTCAGACTGTCGACTGTCTCCCCAAGCATCACTCTAGTGATTGGTAACCTTAGTGGCCTTTCTCTCTAGGTTCTTTACACGAGGTGACTATGGAGGGGCAAGTCTTCACGGTACCTAGAATCGACTTTGGCCAAACTCACTCGGGCTCCTTGGAGGGTATACCCACGATTATGTGTGGGAGCTTGCACCAGGGTGTAAGTCTATTAAGTAGGTCATCAATGTAACTTTTCCACCCACTCTATCTTAGCCCCTTCTTATATTGTTCCCGTGACATTGGATTTCATCACCAACTAGTGCATTCATTGTGAGAAGGTTTTGTTTGTTTGCTTGCTTCCTAGATTTTTAGCATGTGCTATTTGTTTTCCTTAGTGGACTCTAGATTGGATTTTTTTTTTTTCATGGTGTCAGTTCCCGAAATGACCAATGAAGGAACCTCTACTCCAGGGGAACCTTTTTTTTTTCCTTCTTACGGAAACATTGGTCTTCCTCACATCGCTACTTTGAGCCTTCTAGGTCTCACAATTGGATTACCGGTATGGTTGTTTTCCACTTAGGTAATCCCAAATGTAGTAAGTTATTCGGTTCTAAGCACTTCCCCCCAAGAGAATCAACCTCATATTGATCCTTCACTGTCTTCACCAGTAAGATATTCTTCACCTTCTTCACTTGCGAGGTCTCCTTTTGTTTCATCTTCTTCTTCGAGTGAAAGTTCTGAAGCTAGTAACCTGGTGAATAAGAAGAAGAAGAAAAGAAAGATTAAGAAGAAGAAAGATAAGTGAGGGTCAAAACCTCCAACCACCATCAAACATGTTGGAAAACAACTAGTTACTGTTAATCATGCTGGGAGTGTTAATGATGTCAAGATCGCCCAAACAACTCGTAAGCCCAAGTACACTTGCAGGCTTTGTAAGGGTAGCCATCTTCTTAAGGATTGCCCTGGTCTACCCAAGGTGATAGAAGTATGGTCTACACATCCTCACCAACCCATGTCGTCAACCTCTGAACAACATGTTGATGACTTCCCGTCGACTAGTCACGATATAGTTGGGAAGAAGAAAAGTAGAGCCAAGTTCTTGTGTATGTTATGCAAAGGGAGTCATATCACTCACCTTTGTCCTCATATGGACAAAGCCTCAAAATTACTAGAAGACATGAATGTTTCACAGCCTCAACTCCCAGTCGCTTATCGCAAGCTTTCTCTCAACCCACCTGGAGTTGATGGAATTATCACTCCAGTCCCTTCACTGGTCAATCTGGTTGATCATGTCGTCAATATGGTCACGTCCTTAGTTGAACCAGTTAACAAAGTGGTTGATCTGATACCATCCTCGGTCAATCTCGTTCTCCCCTCAGAGAGTGAAACTAAAGAGGTCGATCCGATCCCATCCTTGGTCAATCCCACTCTCCCATTAGAGAGTGTCACCCAAGTGGTCGATCCATTTACACCTGTCGACCCCATTCTCCCCTTGAAGAATGAAACCCAAGTGGTTGATTTGATCTCATCATCGGTCGATCCTACTCTCCTGCTAGAGAGTAAACCTGATACTACCCATATTTTTCTCATTGATACAGACTCTGTCATGTCAGGGGGTATTCCTCCTTCTCCCGTGAAAATCCCTCCAAGTAATGAGGCCATCCGTTTTGATTGGGGTGTGCTAACTGGACCTCGTCTTCCCTCTCATGTTCCTTTCCAGATTACAGTACAGGTTTGTGGTCGAGACATTCCTCAGACACTTATAGATGAAGGTCCGTCTATTAGTATTTTGTCTTCTATTGCTTGGCAAGATTTGGGTTGTCCTCCACTTGCACCTGTTACACAGAATTTGTTATCCTTTAACAGAAGAACCAGTCAATCTTTAGGGACCCTTCCTCAGTTTCTTGTAACTTTGGGAGGGAAAATTGTCTTTATTGACATTAGGGTGGTCCAAGAACCCTTGGATTTCGCTTTACTCCTTGGGAAAGATTATGTCTATGCCATAAAATCTAGTGTCTACTCTTTTTCGTGTGATATCTTTCCCTCATGATGGACGGGTTGTGACTGTTGATCAACTTTCATTCAATGACCCTGCCCGGATTGCCTCCCTGAATGGTTCTTATATGCAGATGGTATCACCCCCGCCACAGGTCAATTATGTGGCGCTGTCTCCCATGACTTCAACTTCCGATGACTTAGATATAGTAGTTGACACGGTGATCTCTTCGATAGGGTTGCTAGAGCTTGATATCTTTACTCTTGTCGCGACCCTCGACATGGTGTCCTTCCAGAGTGTGTCTCTTCCTTCCAGTGAAGACCTCTTGGAATCCATGACCGAGTTTTGTCCCTTGACATGGTCTCCTTCCGGAGCATTGTCCTCTTGGTATCCATGATCAAGAACATTCAAGGATAGTTTTTGAATATCTGAGGCAACCTTGTTAAAAAATGAAACAAAGGTATTTGAGCATGGTTTTTTTATTTCAAGCTCATTAAAAAATGAAACCACTTTTGAGGGTAGTTTTTGCGTCTCTGTAGCAACCTCGTTAAAAAATGAAATAGAGGTTACAAGCATAGTTCTTGTTTCTATGTCAAGCTCGTGAAAAAATGAAATAGTTTTCCCCCTCTCTACTTGAAGTCAAGTCCTTCATCTAGTATTTGAAGTTTCATTTCATTCTCCTTTGCAGTCGGATGAAATGAAGCTTGGAAGGCATTTTCCTTAGCCTCTGGACTTCATGCTGAAGTAGAGCCTCTAATTTCTTAAGCTGGGGGCTAAGTACCAACCATGCGTTGGGAAGTTGCAAGCATGCTTTCCTCTCATTCAAGCTTGCATAAAAATGAAACCAGATCCAAGCATAGTTTTGTTTAGTTTTTAAGCTTGTGTAAAAATTAAAATCTATCCCAAGCATAGTTTTGTTTTGTTTTAAATCTTGCGTAAAAATGAAAACAATCCCTAGCTTAGTCTTTGTTCTTTCTCATGCTCGTAAATACATGAGAATATGTTACCGAGCTTAGTCTTTGTTCTTTCTCATGCTCATAAATCAATGAGAATGTAACTGAGTATACTTTTATCACTTTTTCGGACTCGTAAAGKTTATACRAAAAAGGAACCCCCTGGAGTTCCCTTTAAKCTCTTTTTAGAYTCTCTAAACATGAAAAGATTGCCGAGMGATCTTGTTCTTTTCAYGCTCGTTAAAGTATTTGAAGAAAACATCTATTGAGTGATAGTTTATCTCTTTTTTGGTCTCATCATACTACTTTACGAAAAAGGAACTGAGAAAGTTCTCTTTAAGTGTTTTTCARACTCTCTAAACATGAAAAACCCMTGAGTTTTATTTCTTTGGACTTGTAAAAAAAACATCGAAAGGCCCATATGGGACCAAACCACTCCTTCCTAGGKTTTGTTAAACATACCTCRAGGGACTCATCCAAAGGATGAGCTTATATTTACAAGCATATGTTATCCTCCTCAAGMTTGCGTAAAAATAAAGAGGTACTTGCCAGAGATGGTCGGGGAAAAATTGGGAAAGAAATGTATCTAAACATGTATTCTGTGGAAGAGTCRCTTTTTAACATGACACMCTTTCACTTGCCTTGTGTCTAGGTTGGAAAATCCACTCGTCTCTTGATCATATTCCTTTATAAGATTATAAATTGGTTTGTGATCCCTATTGTTGAGTCAGTATTTCCAAGAAAGTTGTCRTGTCTTCAATATGTTCAAAGAGAAATTCAACCYGGAAAGCCTTCTATTGTGTCAGCCTTTTMTRTAGTCTTTAAGCCTTCTATTGCGTYGGMCATCCCTGAGTTAGTCTTGAATCACTTGTTACTCTGACTATAAGTGTTTGKTCAACCACCTAGACCTTCGAGGTACMCRGTAAGTATGAGAGAACTGAAGGTGGCTTCTATCCATATACCACTTCAAAAGGAGTCATGTGAGTGGTTGTATGGTATGTAGTGTTGTACCACCATTYGGTGAGGGGTAACCATTGAGCCCACTGGTGTTGTTTTTCAGAGGCAAAGCACCTCAGATATGTTTCCAAACACTTGTTGACAACTCCCATTTGACCATGTGTCTAGGGATGATAAGTTGAGCAGAGATGCAATTGTGTTCCTTGTAGCTTAAATAGTTTTTGCAAAAAATTGCTTGTGAAATTTGGGTCTCGGTCAGAAACAATAGAGTGTGGCATGCCATGAAGCTTGAAGACCTGGTCCATGAAAATTTGAGCCACCATGGATGTATTRAATGGGTGGTGAAGAGCGCAAAAATGAGCATACTTGGAAAGGMGATCCACCACCACCATTATGACTGATTTATTCCCYRATTTGGGTAAGCCTGTAATAAAGTCCATAGAGATATCCTTCCAAATAGTAGGGGGAATCGGAAGCGGTTGGAGGGTGCCTGGATATTTGACTRTTTCTCCCTTGTGGCATTGACACACCTCACATTCAGCGACAAACTTATGGATGTCTTGTTTCATKCCATCCCAGAAAAAAGAACATTTGACTCGGTCATATGTTTTGGTGAACCCTGAGTGCCCCGTTGTGGGTGAAGCATGAAGCTCAGAAAGCATCGTGGATTTGAGCTTGGATTGTTTATTTAAATACAAGYGGCCTTTGTATCAAAGCTCATCCTAGAGCCAGGAGTACCCTAGGGGARCYGGAGCCTTGTTCTGYAGTTGTTGGATCAGATGAGAACTTTTGGGTTCTTGAAGCCATTCCTGGTGCACATMTTGGAGCCAATCGRGTACAATGAAGGAAAGAGAAAAAAGKGATCCTTCATCTTCATATTTCCAAGACAATGCATCTRCCATGACATTGTMTTTTCCCTTCTTGTAAATGATCTCATAATCATATCCAAAGAACTTAGTCACCCATTTTTGTTGTTCCTGGGAGGAAATTCATTGTTCCAGAAAATACTTGAGGCTTTGATGGTCGKTCTTAATTTGGAAGCGTTGCCCCAAGAGATAAGGATGCCAYGACTCAACGRCATGCAGAATTGCCAACATTTCTTTTTCATAAATGGGTTTTCCYAGATTCCTTTCAGACARTTKYTTTCTAGTGAAGGCCAATGGTCGACCCTCTTGCATAAGGACAACACTGATTCCTTTCYCTGAGGCGTCGCATTCCAACACAATGGTATTTGTCAAGTCGGGAAGGGTYAGAACTGAAGTGGTGCACATGGTCGTCTTCAAGGTTTGAAAAGYTTGAGCAGCTGCTAGAGTCCAAGTGAAAGAGTTCTTTTTTAGGAGAGYCGTGAGAGGTGCTACAATCTTTCYGTAGTTCTTAACGAACTTGCGATAATACCATGTGAGGCCCAAAAATCCATGCAATATTTTGAGAGTCTTTGKGTGCGGCCAGTCTTKCATAGCTTCAATCTTTTTCGGATCCACCCTGACGCCATCCTTTCCCACCAGATGACCCAAGTATTCTACTTCYGAGGCACCAAAAGCACATTTGGACTATTTCAGGAAAAGTTGGTGCTGAGAGAGTAGGCGRAGAACTTGATCCACATGAGTAAGATGGTTTGTCCAGGTTTTTATATAGATRAGGATATCATCAAAGAAAACTAAGACAAAATGATGGAGAAAAGGGYGRAAGACATGGTTCATGAGGCTCTGGAAGGTGGAGGGGGCATTACACAAACCAAAKGGMATGACTAAAAACTCATAGTGGCCCTCATGAGTGCAAAMGGTGGTCTTGGGAATGTCAACCTCTTTCATACGTATYTGGTGATAGYCTRAGCGAAGATCAAGTTTGGTAAAGAATTGGGTGCCACTCAATTCATCCAAGAGGTCATCAATGACAACAATGGGAAATTTTTCTTTGATGGTCAATTTGTTGAGAGCACGGAAGTYAGGACACATTCTCCAAGAAMCTTCTTTCTTCAGTACCATGACGATYGGAKAGGAGTAAGGGMTCGTACTAGGACGSATGACGCCGAMAATAAGGAGCTCCTAGACCATTTTTTCAATTTCATTTTTTTGTGCAAAGGGGTGGTGATATGGATGTATATTAGGGGGAAGGCTTCCTGGGACAAGGGGAATGGAGTGATCATGAACACTGCAGGAAGGAGGGAGTCCTTGGGGAGTGGAAAATACCATTTGATGTTTAGAAAGGAGGGCTTGGAGGTCTTGGGGCACTGGGGGTGTCTATGTGGCTTGTATGGTGTGGAGCTAGGCAATGACACTAGA
Source organism: Picea engelmannii (assembly GCA_009831015.1). Classification (NCBI taxonomy): domain Eukaryota; kingdom Viridiplantae; phylum Streptophyta; class Pinopsida; order Pinales; family Pinaceae; genus Picea; species Picea engelmannii. The sequence goes on from ML864661.1 coordinate 7,967, forward strand.
ATGACCTTTTTTAAGCAGTTTTTCCATGCGATGAGAACTGATGACCTTAGGTGAACTAGCAGTGATGCCTTGGAATTTATGTTGGTGGTTGCCTTGGTCGAATTGCACGGTTAATTTCTAAAAATCCATGAGAATGGGCCCTAAAGCCCTTAGCCAGTCTGCACCCAACACAATGTTGCAACTGCCCATGTCAATGGAAAACATATGGGATTTGAGGTGGTAGTCACCGATTTGGAGACACACATTTTCACAGCGCCCACCACATTTCATAGAACCACCATTGGCAATCATGATTTGGAAATTGTTGACAGCATGGATGTAGCAATGGGTTTCTTGGGCAATGCGGTGATGAATAAAATTGTGGGTGTTGCCACTATCAACCAGAATGATGACCTTTCGGTGCTTGATGTAACCGATTAACTTGAGGGTTTGGGGGGCAGAGAAGTCGGTGAACGCATTGAGGGAAATGATCGATTCCACTTCGGGAGGGTCAGAGGGAGGGTTTATGTCAGTGATTTCAGGTGACTCGGGCACAAGGGGAGTGTCAACATCCTCTTCTGGAATATCATTAGAGATGGCCATAAAAATATTTTGTTCCTTACATTTGTGACCTAGGAAATATTTGTCATCACAATTATAACAGAGGCCTTTGAGTTGGTGTTCATCCATTTCAGCCCTGGTCAATTTTTGGATCTTTAATGGGGTGGAGGGAGTATTGGGGTTGACTGGTTTAGGGCGAGGGATAAAGGAAGGATTACGGTTTTGAGAGGAAACAATTTGTTGTGATTCTTTAGCTTTTTTAGTAGCCTCCACCCAAGTCGTAGGTCAATCCATGAGGACATGGGCCCGAATCTCCTCCTTGAGGCCATTGATAAAACACTCTTGAAAGAAAGCATCAGTCATGCCCTCTATTCGAAAGGCTAGGCACTCAAATGCAGCTATGAAGTCTTCTACTGTGACTGATTGCTTCAATTTTGTCAAATGGCCCAAATGGTTGGTGTCAGTGTCAAAGCGTTCATAAAGCGCAGTCACAAATTGGGTCCAAGAAATATACCCTTAACGAGAAGTTTTTCTCCATTGCCACCATTGCCAGCATTCTTGATCTAGATGGAGAACACCATACCGGAGTTTGGCCAAGTCATCTGTAATGTTGTAGAGAGATTAATAATGTTCCATTTGGGTGACCCAACCAGTGGGGTCCGAGCCATCAAATTTGGTTACATTCACCCATGGAAGGCGTATGTCCCGTTGAAAGTGATGGGGATGAAAGGAATGGGAAGAAGTTTCACCTTTGGTCTTTGTATGTGCATCAAGAAAAGAGTCATTGGTAGGGATCTTGATTTTGGTGCAGATTGATGCAAAGATAGATTCAAGCTGGGTGGTCAGTTCGTGTTTGACTTCCTCCATTGCGGACTGCACGACTGCATTTACGGATGCATTTATGGTGGTATTGATGGATGCATCACGGGAGGCAATAGTAGCACTGAGTTGTTGCACTTCTTGTTGGGTCTCAAGGAAACAATATTGCAAGGTGTTGAAGTGAGACTCTAGTTCTTGGCTACAAGTATGGGCCATGAGGATGGGTGAACTAAAAAGGGAGTGGGCTGGGTCAGAATTTTTTGCAGAAAAATGATATGGATGAATGTGATAAGGGAGAAGAGATGAATCTAATGGAATATAATTTGGTCTGAAGAATGTTGTAGTGCTGAAATCCCCAAATTCTTAACCAGAAAGAAATGTGTATTTACTTGGCAACCCGAACACAGATGCACCGCAATAGATCTTGTCGGTTTAATTTGTTGATGTTTATGTTTATGTTCCCCAAGGGTTAGGTATTCCAGGGTTATATAGATAAGGGTTTGCCCTATTCTATAGATCTCTGATATACACGTGGGGTCCAACAGTAGTACTCGGCCCAATATCTCAGGGCACTAACTAAGGAGGATAGACCATACCCTTAGCCGTACTACTCGACTACCTAGGTACTAGAGAGTATCTTCCCAAGTGTTGTTCTCGGCGACACTATAGCAGTCCGGCGGCTAATAGGTTTATCTAAAGAGGGATTCAGGAAATCTAGGTCGATCCATACACAGGTGTTGTCTGATGTGCTACTACTCGAAGGGGTACCAACAGGGGTTACAAGGGTGGCCAACAGATATGCGCTTAAGAACCACTTGTATTTCCTACATGTATGAATCCCTCAACCACGGGTTTATGTGCATAACGACATATCTCTATGGATTAAAGATGTCGGAATACATCTCTACCCTGAAAAAAAATACCCACAATTTCTGCCAAGGAAAGTGCTCTGATACCACTTGCAAGATACCAAATATATAAAATATGCAGAACAGAAATAAAATGATAGAAATGGTAGAATAATAGTAAAATATCCAACATAATCTTCACAATAACATAGAAATGATATAAGAATAGCAATAGAAATAGCACTTTGATTCAAAAAGAAATGGTCACATGCCTCTTCGAGGGGGCAACCTCCAATCGAGTAGTGCTCTGTTACAATAATCTTCCAGCCAGGGTTTTCATACCATCGACCCTTATTTATACTAAATATGTCTATTAAGAGAAACATCTAGAGGAATATCCTTCTAGAAGTGGAAGCTTCTATTAGGTCTTCTTACATCTGCCTTATTCTATTTTATTGAAAGGCCTTATTAATATTGACCCTTATTACATCCGAATACATTGATCTACCTATGTGTGGGTTAGGACCTTAACATTGGTTGGTTGCATTCTTTTGTAGGTTCATCATTGTATAAGTGTTGGAATGGAGCCAGGATGGCGATGGTGAGAGGAAGCGACATTTAAACGATATGTTATCTATCCCTCTTTAGTTAGTAAATTCAATATTTAAAACTTAAGGAAAGCGTCATGTTCTGGTGTGTTTTGTTCTAGATCTAGGTGGATCTAGGGAGATCAGTTAGTGTCCACACCTACCGATTAGTCCGATAACAGAAGCCATTCAAAGAAAAGAATGGGCAGATGCCATGATAGAGGAATACCAATCCATAATGAAGAATGAAGTATGGGAAATAGTTGTCAGACCAAAAAGTAAGGATGTGGTATCATCAAAATGGCTCTTCAAAATAAAACATGCTGCTAATGGAAGTATTGAGAAATATAAAGCAAGATTTGTCGCTCGTGGCTTTCCCCAGAAGGAAGGTATTGACTATGAAGAGACATTCACTCCTATGTCCAGATATAGTTCGATCAGAACCATTATAGCTTTTGCTGCCAAGATGAAATGGAAGCTGCACCAGATGGACGTGAAGACAGCTTTCCTGAATGGTGTTATCGAAGAGGAAGTGTATATAGAGAAACCCCAAGGATTTGAGGTTGAAAACAGGAAGTCTCATGTCTGTTGATTGAAGAAAGCCTTATACAGATTGAAGCAAGCTCCCAGAGCTCGGTATGGCTGTATAGACAGTTTCTTGATGAGCTTAGACTTTACCAAGAGTAAAGCAGACTCAAATCTCTAATTCAAAATTATGGATAATGAACCAGTAATATTACTATTATATGTGGATGACTTATTCTTAACTGGACAAGGAAATCTCATCACTGAATGTAAACAAAGACTTTCCACAAAATTTGAAATGAAAGACCTTGGTCTAATGCATTATTTCTTAGGCCTTGAGGTATGGCAGAGTCCAGAAGGAATCTTCCTTAACCAAGGGAAGTACATGGTCGAAATCCTAAAGAGATTCGACATGCTAGAATGAAAGTCCATGAATACTCCCATGGAAGCGAAGCTGAAGCTGTTGGTCGATACTTCGTCATATTTGATAGATGCCACACTGTACAAACAGATTATTGGATCGTTGATGTATCTGACGAACACTAGACCAGACATTTTTTTTGCAGTGAACACCTTGAGTCAGTTTCTGGTATAGCCCAGGCGTGTTCACCTAGTGGTTGCAAAACATGTGATGAGGTACCTTAAAGGTACAATGGATTATGGTCTCAGCTATGATGGAGATCATGTCTTCACATTGAGTGGATATACTGATGTAGATTGGGCAAGAAGCATTGTAGACAGAAAAAACACTTCTAGATGTTGTTTCAGTTTGGGATCA
>ML864662.1:9324-22385 GCA_009831015.1 Picea engelmannii
ACTACCCCGGCACCTGCACCCATACTGGAGGAAGCTCCATCAAAGAACATCTTCCAAACAGAGGTGGTTGGAGGGGGGGTCTCCTGATTAAGACTGAGCTACTTCCTAATCTGTAAAGGAGCCTTAGGGGTGTGGGTGAGCTGTAGTAAACTGGAGCCTAAATCAGTGTCCAGGGCATAGATGGGATGATTGGTAGGGTTGGCTTCATCACTGATTATGTAGGCTAGTTGGGCTTCTCTGTACAGTCTCCTATGATCCCCTCCAAACACTGGAATGGTGGCATATGTGAGGTCCATCTACAAGGTTCCCCCCAATATCTTTATCCAAGATCTTGATAACAACATGCCAAACTTGGGGGGAACATCAGCCACCACAATATCCATAACCATACTTTTCATGGGCAGCTGAAACAAGGAGACTGTCGGGTCCTTGATGACTCCCAAACACTGCACTCTCCTGGAGTCAAAAGAATAGAGGTCATGATAAGCTCGGGTAAATTCCAGTCCTAATTCTTCCATGACAGTTTTGGGCATGAGATTGTGAGAGGCCCCTGAATCCATAAGGCAATTATGTATCACTTTGTCATGTATGTTCAGGGATGTGTAGAAGGGAGGGGATGAATCATCTCTGTCTTCTACCATGGGACCTAGGACAACTGCAGGCCTTTCATCTTGGAGGTTTATGGAGTCTGTGAGAGGATATGAGGCTTCAGATTTCAAAAGGCCAGAGAAGAATTTCTTGAATTCACCATGTTTGATTAGCTCGGTGAGGGGCACAGGGATTCTGATCTTTTGAATCTCATGCTCGAAATTAAAAGAAGATATAGGCTTTGGGATTTCTTTTATTTCAGGAACATGATTATGGACAATGGGAGAGAGAGGTTGATCCTTCTTACCTCTATGATCATCTACTACTTCATTAGCAGGTTTCTCTGTTCTAGTGGATTGCTTAGAAACATAAGGTGTTGTTGTCCTTTCGTCGGATCTCAGGTTATACCTGCCTCGACTGCCACTGGCTTTGTCTCCCTTGCTCAATTCATTTAGCTGACCGTTCACGAGAGACTCCTTGTAAGATGATTGAGTCAGATGAGGGAAAGAAGGGGTGACTTCTAAGCAGTCGATTTCAGGATCGAGCTCATCTGCTTCCCTTCCTTCCTCATCGACCACCAAATTGTTCTGAAAAGGGGCCTGGATCCTCTGGTCTTCTCTGTCCTTTCCCATTTGTTCCCTCGGGAAAGCCTGAGGCATATTATTAGCGGGTCGTCTGAAACCTCTATTATCCGTGTTCTGGGGGTTTCTGTACATGGGATTCCTTTCTAATTCCAACTTTTCTATCTTGGCAGCAAGTGATTTTAGGGTTCTAGCTGTCTCATCTGTCTGATGGGGCAGGGGGGAGGAACTAGATGAGGGAGCTACGGAATTGTTCTTGAAAGTAATTTTATCACCTGCATTCCTAAGTCGGCTGACAGCTAATATGTTAGATTCCACCTCCACGGCCGCATCCTGCATGTGGGCCAGCGTAGCGGCTCTTCTCTCCCTTAGCAGTAAGCAGAAATCGGGATCAAAAGCGCTGAAGTAAGTGATCTTTGCAGAGGCTTCGGAGGGTTTTATCTCAGCAGGGATCCTGCTATACATCTTATTAAACCTCTTGGAAAAGTCAAAGATAGACTCTCCTTCCTTTCTCTTCAACGACCTGAACTCTTTCATGTAGTACATGAAATCGTTTTTATCCCCCCATTGCCTTAAAAAGGCATGGTCTAGTGCTTCGATCCCATCAATAGATCTGGGAGGCAGGGCCTTGAACCAATTTCTAGCCTCTCCTTGGAGGTTGTGGACGAAAATCCTCATCCATACGTCTGCATGCATGATGACATTGTCATATGTGAAACTGTAAAAAGCTTCTAGGTGCTCATCTGCAGTTACGTCCCCCTCACCTGTGAATTTGGGTAGTTTCTTGAGGTAACCATCTACTGGGAGGGCATTGAGGGGCTGAGGTAACACAAGGGGAGCATACCTAGCGGCTATTATAGCTTCCATCCTGGTCATAGGAGGATTAACACCAACCATAGGAATATTAGGTAAAGGAGAACTCAGAGGAGAAGGAATGTGGACGGGAGATGTCGGAGAAGAGGCTCTTGGAGGAGATAACTGAGAAAATAGAGAAAGAGCCAAGGGATCTGAATGTGGAGACGCTTTTCTCTGTGTAGTAGTAGCAATAAAAGGAGGGGTGGTGAAACCTTCAGAGGCTTGAGGTCTGTGTTGAGGCACAACTTCCAGGGAGGGGGGAGTGACAAGGATCTCTCTTTTTGATACCAGCTCAGGAGGAGAAAACTCAGTAGGAACACTCCCGAAATTCAGAAAACGGGAAACCTCGGAGGAAGGATGACTAGGAAGCTGAGAATAAGAAAATGGTGTTCTCACAGAAGGGGAAGGCGCATTACCTGTTTCGACGATGGAAACTTCTTTTGCAGAGCTCTTTCCCTTTCTGCGCACCGCTTTCGAGTCAACTTCTGGTGTAGATAAAGGCAAGTGTGGATTAGACCTCGTGTGCCTGCCTCTCGAAGCCACAATTGATAGAGAAGGTTCTCCCTAGTGGAGTCGTCACAATGGAGTCGCCAGGTGCACAGTAGCAATATTTAAGTTCTGATATCTGATGCACCTTCAGAATCAATTTAATATTTGTCGTTCAATCCCGGGGAAAATATTCAACTTCGTCCCTGGCAACGGCACCAGAAATGTTAGTGTCAGAAGTCACTCCTGGATTGCTTGTAGGAGAAGAGCCTGACACCCATCAGTTTAATATCACGATTTGTTTAAAGGGGTGATCAAATGGAGGAAAACTCAAAACGATATTGTCTCAACTCAGAAACCAAAGAGGGGAGGCGGATGGAAGACATGCGGCAGCAAGAGAAAAGGTGGTTCTGGAAGATGACATGATGGGAGAAGGGCCCACGCAGGCTAAACACAGGGCAGCTGAGAAGGACGAGATTGTCCAAGCGCCATTGATCCGGGCGCGTTAATCTTGGTCGTTGGAAAGCTACGCATCCAATTCTGAACCACCCCCCTCCGCTTAAAGGTAGAAAGGCGGGGGGGGGTCTAGAATTTCCTTTATTGTCATTGATCCGGGCGCGCTGATCTGGACCGATGGAGAGATGCGCCCCCGATTCCGGACCCCCCCCCTCCGCTTAAAGGTAGAAAGGCAGGGGGGGTCCGGAATCCCATACAATAATGTCACAACAAATCCTTTCTCATAACATAATTGCAACAATCCACGTGAATCCTTCGATAATGGACTCTCTGGCATAAGATGAAACATATATGGAAAAAGGAGAACTGTTTGTCATAAAACCAGAAATCTCAAACATAGAGGCATAACCAGGAAACGAGAATGGTTGTTGAAACTTTATAGTCGGGAGCTCAGCTCTACCATCGACAGATACAAAATGGCGAAAACGCCTTCATATACTCAAACTAGCAACAACAACAAAATCGAGACGTAATATTAAAAGCTTTACGTCTGCATGGCTTCTGACAATCTGCAGCTGCAATCTTTGAATGGTTGTGCAACTTATGGCAGACATGATTGATCTTCTGACAGTTTCATCGGTGAATCAACGTGCCTTTAATTCATTGTCGGACTTTCCCATTATGGTGGAGGCGATGTCTAACCACCACCAACCACTTCGATAACTTCTTTGTCGGGATTGAGAACGGCCTGGCCAACTTGGCGCCTTTGGGATGTGGAGGGCCTCTCGTGCTGCCACCTGGACTAACTGAATGGTTTGACGAATAGGTGTGGAGGCCAGCGCGAAGGATGGAGCACATGACAGGAGTGATTTCGTCGAACTATGAGGACGTGAAAGAAGTGGCGAGGTATAAGGAGGGAGACAGAGGACGGCACATGGAAGAAGACAATAGGCGGAAGGGGGGGAAGATGGGAGATAACGGACTTGCTCTTTGGTGGGAGACTGACGTGGAAAGGAGCAGGACACATGGAAAGCGATGAAAGGATGATGAGAAGGAAGTAGGACCACGTGAACCAAAGAGGGGAGGTGGATGGATGACACGCGGCAGCAGGAGAAAAGGTGGTTCTGCAAGATGACATGACAGGAGAAGGGCCCATGTAGGCTAAACACAGGGAAACTGAGAAGGACGAGATTTTCCAAGCGTTGTTGATCCAGGCACGCTAATCTTGGTTGTTGGAAAGTTGCGCGTCCAATTCTGGACCTCCCCCCCCTCCTCTTAAAGGTAGAAAGGCGGGGGGGGTCTGAAATTGCCTTTATCACCATTGATCCAGGCACGCTGATCTGGACCATTGGAGAGATGCGCCCCCGATTCCGGATCCCCCCCCTCCGCTTAAAGGTAGAAAGGCAGGGGGGGTCCAGAATCCCATACGTACCGTTGATCCAGATGCACGGATTGCTGCCGCTCGGACTTGCTCGTTACTTACCACGGGCGCATTATCATCCAAAACTTAGGACAAGCGGGTTTTTAACCCATTATTTTGCATCCTAGCCCCCCCCTACAAGAAATATCGCTAACAGAGAGTTTACTCCCCAATCCTATTCCAAGGCCCTAATCCTACCTACTGTTGGTTTACTATAAAAGAAAAGTGTCGAATAAATTTTATATTATGTGTTTTCTTTTTAAGGATATTTATTAATTCCAAGGGTAAAGGATGAAATTTTGTGATTTTTGGACTCTTAACCCAACCAAGTAATGCAAGAATGATAATACATTTTTTTATTTTCAATGAAATCTAGCTATGGGAGAGGAAGCGATTTTTCTTTTCCTTTGAAAATTTAAAACTGACCTAACACACACCAAGAAGCCAATAATCACTTCATATATGGAATCAAACAATGCTCCTAATGCTCCAAAAGAAAATCTAGCATGCAAAAAATCTTCCTTTTTTGTGATTTTTTTCCAATTGAAATGTAAACAATTCCTTATATATGCAAGAGTAGACAAAGAAAATGGAAACAAGAAAGAAACTGCAAGCATATGGGATGTAGGAAATTGGAAGTAAGGTTGGATCAACCCACTCCAATGTCACGAGAAACATCTCACTCAAAACTCACCTAAGAGGGTAGATCTAGTGATGAACAATGGTTATACAAGGACAAGTAAAACAACCAATGGAAAACACTACTAGATCGCTTCAGATATATTGGGTTATCTTCCCAACCTTACTAAAAATTTTTGACAGAAATATATCTTATCTGAGAAATGAAAACAAATCACACACCAACATTCAAAAAACTAGTTGATGGCAAAGTATGTGACAAAAAATCAATCAAACAGAGAAAAAACTAGACTAGAACATACCACTATAGAACCATATTGATCAAAGGAGATGTCTGACTTCACAATTTTGGGTCTTACATTGCAAATCTACATTTTTTACAGAGCCTCATGGGACACAGGCCTGTCAATTGGTGAGGGGGCCTCGCGGGACACCTATGATGCAACATGTGATGGACTACAAAAAAAATGTTTTTTAGAATAAAGGATTTTTTCCAGATCTATCAGATCTGTTGGATCTAGGATTTGGATCAATTAAAGGAAGAACCATAAGCAAACACAATCAAATAGAGGGAAGGATTGGCCAAGGGACTCAAACTAGAGAAGAATTCTTCCCGAGTGGGGTTTCCAGTTCTATTATGGGACAATATCTCTTAGGGATCTCACTCAATAATTAACAAGATCTCCCTGGGATTATCCTAGTAATCCTAGACCTAAAGAGGGATATACTTCTTATGGTTCTCCTAGATCTAGATTCAAACACATAGATTCATGATTATCCTAAAGAGTAGTGAGGATTTTCATACCTTTCTTCATAGGTTTTCTTTTGTATCTCCTAGTTTTTGCAGTCTTGAAACTCTATCTCCAAGCTCCACAACCTGTTTCCTACATATAATATACAATAAATACCTTCTCTGTCTCTCTACTTGGGATTATAATCCTAGATCTAATTTTATTCTAATCATATCTACAATATCATGATTTTGATCTAAACATTTGTTCATCAATCACAAACATTTATAGGGGGGAAACCAAATGATCTATTAATAATCATAAGAAAATTACATCAAGGCATACCTTAAATGTTGATTCATTCTCCATTGACCTCCTTACTCCTCCTTTAGCTCCTTGGTCATTGTAACACCCCCAACCACCCACTAGGAAATGTCACTTAAAATTTCGTTTTATGATATCGATTTGCCAACAATTCAACCTAAATTGCTCTGATAAAAATCTGTTACTAATTAAACATAAAACTACACTCTACAATACACCATTACATACATATTCATAATAGAAATATACATGAAACATAAACAACATAAACCCATGAAAGACAATATATAATAATTATTGCAAAATATGATTAAACACACAAATTGGCACTTATGTTTGAATAAATGATATCAACTACATGCATACCTTCCATGTTCCTCCTAGCCTTAGACCACATTGTTCATAAATCTCAACAGTGGGTCACCCCTAAGATGGGGATAAACTCCACTTGGGTAAGGGTTCCCAACCAGGCTAAAGTATCTCACTTAACAGGAACTCAGTCATAGGTAACTCAGTCATTGGTGACTCAAATACGAGAAAATTTGTCACATATGCCAATTCACACTAACATACTACAATATCTCATTCCCCACATGCATTTCCCACCCCAGGAAGTGTTCCCTTTCTCTGATCAACAGTCCTTTGGATGCCCCACTTCCCTTATAGGGATTTAACAACATGTCATACATGAAGTCTCATATCCCCGTCACTGTAGTTTGGAACCTCAGGAAATAATTCTCAACAATTCTCTCACCTGGAGAGAATGCAATCTTCCACGGGCCTGAAAACCTACCTCTTCATTGGATCTCTCCAATTTAAGTTGTGTACATGTATCTGTGATATTAATCAACAGAATTACTTGTCCCGGTAACAGTTGGGCTCATGACCACAACAATCAGGTTCACTCACTGAATAGTTCTATGACAGAACAATCGGATCGATGACATAAAATTTGGCTTCCTCCTAGCTATATCACCCCTCAGTCATCGAATGAATCCCATCTCCATAAAAAAATACCATAATGGATTAAGTTCCAAACTATTTGACTGCACATTCCCAACTTGACACATGTCAGGTTGAGAACTCCCTTGAGTCCACAACATCTTCCCAACTTGACATTTGTCATGTTGAGAACCACCTTCAACCTATTTTCCCCTCCTTGGGACTTAGGATCTAATAATATATCCTTAATTTATACTTTTTAAAGAAATATTAATATAATATTCCCTTTTTGGATTTAAGCCCCTTTAACCTAACCCCCTTAACTACAACTAGTGGAGTTTAAGCCCCCCATTCTCTTTTACATTGTTGGTCTTCCACATGGATGTATTTTCATTATATAAGCATGTGATTACATTTACAATATCAGTACATAAATATTGATCTTTTCATCAAGGCTCACCAGCCTCAAAATATACAGATCGCGCACTAAAAATAATGCACGTAGAACTTTTGTGTTGTGCACACTCTTTCTTCAGTGCACCACCATTGCACCCTTACATAGGTGTGTGTTACATCATGACATATATATACAAAATTTCATTTGTCTCTAAAATTTTTTCACTAAGCCAATGTGCGTTGAATCCTGAAGTGTGAACCATCTTGTAAGGTTCTTCTATTAGTGCACTTCTCCTTGCATGCTTATACCATTTTGCACTGTAAAATTCAAATGTTTTTTGTTTTAGTGTGCCATTCATATGTACTTCCATAGGTGTGCACTACATGCGTTAAATTGCATGCTATGTCATTTTAGAAACTATGCGCACTCCTTGATATGATAATCATGCCCACTTTCTTAATGTGTGCAACACCAACCAAGGATATTGTTACTTCAACTCACCAAATTATAATTAAAATACAATTACAATTACATGTACACTTAGGGATCAACCTAGGGGTATTAAAATCCCCTCCCCCTTATTTATGCATTGTCCTTGGTGCAGTATATACATGTGTATAGTTAAAATTTCAAAAGTTTTCAAAAAGATGTGGGTACTCTGCTTGCATAACATCTTCATGCTCCCAAGTTTCATCATGAGGTTCATACCAGGCCCATTGGACCTTTACTATCCCTATGTCTTGATTCTAGAGTTGTTTGATCTCTCGATCCAATATGCACACCGGATGCACTTGAAACCCGCCTTCTTGATCCACCTGAATCACATTCCAATCAATGACATGATTAGTATCAGGTACATACTTTTTAAGTAATGATACATGGAATACATTATAAAGATGCATTGATTTAGGAAAGGAAAGCATATATATGCTACATGCCCAATCCTTTCTAGGATTTCAAGTGTTCCACAAAACTGTGCTACCAACTTTGAGCAATTTCCTAATCTCGGGAACATTTTGTTGGCATTTACTTCTAGAAACACATGATCACTGACATTAAATCCCTCTGAGTTCTTCCCATATCAGCATAACGTTTCTACCTGTCTTGAGTAGCCTATAAATTCTACTTTATCTTTACCATTTTTTCTTCCATTTCCCTAAGTAGTTCTGACCCAACTACTGTGTGGTCTCTTGGGTTGCCCTAGCTTACTAGTGTGTTTCATTTTCTGCCATAGAGTGCCTCAAATGGAATCATATTCAAGGATTCTTGGTACCCATTGTTGTAATAAAACTCTACCAAGTGTAGATAATCCTCCCATTTGGATGGTTTATCCATGACATACATCCCTAGCATATCCTCTATTACTTGATTCAAAATTTATGTTTTCCCATCTAAATCTGGATGATAGGCTATGATAAAATGCATATTTGTTCCAAATCTCTTGAACAATCCTTTCCAAATATTTTAGGTAAACATTAGATCTCTGTCAGACACAATTTTCTTGGGAATTCCATCTAATTGAGCTATTTCCTTCAAATAAATATCAACCATGTTAGTTTCCTTGAGAGCAATCTTTACTGGAATAAAATGGGAAACTTTGGTAAGCTTGTCCACAACTACCATGATAGAATCATGTTGCTTGTTATTTCTTGGTAATTTGGTGATAAAATCCATAGTTACTAGTTCCCACTTCCACTCAAGAATGGGAAATGGTTGTAGCAAACCAGTTGGATGTCTATGCTCATCCTTAACCTTTTGGCATGTCAAAAGCTTGGCAATAAACTCAAGAATTCCTTTATTCATGCTTGACCAATAATATTGGCTCTTGACAGATGCAATAGTTTTCTGGTAACCTAGGTGTCCAACATAAGGTACATTATGCATTTCTCCTAATATCATATTCTTCAATTCTTGAGAATTTGGCACATAAATTATTCCTCTATATCTGAGAATTTCATCACTTTCCAGTTTATAATCTTCAAATTTCTACTGTAATTTACCTTGCTAAAGTTTTTCCCTGAGCTCCATGTATTTCTGATATGATTTTCAATCTTCTAGATTTTCTATCCTTCAAGTCTAATGTGTACATGCTAATGGTTGTAGCATGCATCTCATGCACTCTCTTGCTGAGTGCATCAGTCACATTGTTCTCTTTACCTTTGATATGTTTTATATCAAAGTCATATTCACTGAGGATATTTAACCAACTACATTTCCTAGCATTAAGATTTGGTTGTCCAAACAAGTATTTTAGACCACTATGGTGTGTCATCAACTCAAATAATTTTGCCATGAGGTAGTGCCTCCACATTTTCAAGGCATGCACTATGGTTTCCAACTCCAAATCATTTGTTGCATAGTTTCTTTCATGCTCCTTCAATTTCCTTCATTCATATCATACTACATACCAATTCTGACTAAGGACTCCACCTAGTCCTTCTTTACATGCATCAATTCATACAATGAAGTCTTCCATTGGATAAAAAATCCTCGGTATTGGAGCACTTGTTAATAAATCCTTCAAGTGTTGAAAACTTCTTTCACAATCCTGTGTCCACTCAAACTTCACATCCTTTTTCTATGACAAAGTAATTGGATCTGCAATCTTTGAGAATCCTTCAATAAATCTCTTGTAGTAACCTGCAAGGCCCATGAATGATATCACTTCTGAGACATTCCTTGGTTTTGGCCATCCCTCGATGGCCTTTATATTTTCAAGATTCATAACTATTACTTCCTCTAAAATTATATGGACCAAGTAATGAATTTACCTCTAATAAAATGATCACTTGCTCAATTTGGCATACAATTGATGCTCCCTCAATACCTGTAATACCATCTTCAAGTGTTTCTTAGGCTCTTTTTCAAAATTAGAATATATCAAAATTTCATCCAAGAAGACAATGACAAACTTATCCAAGTAATTCTTGAATACACCATTCATGAGACACATGAAGGAAGCTAGTGCATTCTCTAACCCAAATGGAACCACTATGAACTCATAATGGTCATACCTTGTTTTGGAAGAATTCTTGTTGATGTCTTCTTCTTTTATTCTTACCTGATGCTAGCCTGACCTGAGATCAATCTTGGAGAATAATTTTTCATATTTTATATGATCAAAGAGGTCATCTATCCTTGATAAAGGATACTTGTTCTTCACAGTTACTTTGTTCAACTGCCCAAAGTCAATACAAAGTCTCAAAGTTCCATCATTTTTCTTCACAAAAAATACTGGGGCACCCTAAGGTGACACACTTGGGCATATATCCTTTCTTCATAAGATATTCAAGTTTCAGATGCAACTCCTTTAGTTCAGGTGTACTCATCCTATAAGGAGTCTTAGATACTGGAGCTACTCTAGGAATCAGATTGATAGAGAATTCAATATCTCTTTTGGGTGGAAATCCCGGTATCTCCTTTAATACATATTCAAATTATTTCAGGACTGTGCAACCTTCAATTGACACCTTACCTTTAGGTGTCTCTTCCATCTGTAGGGAAAATATTTAGCACCCTTTCCTATAACTCTTCTTCAGCTACAAGGCTGATATTTCTCTAACAGTTAATAGTATGGGAATCCCTTGTATTGTCCTTAAGTTTACTTCCTCATCCAAGCAATTAAATGCTTTATTATAACATTCTATAACAACATAGTGTTGGTCCAACCAATCCATACCAATTAGGCAGTCATAGGAACCTAAAGGTATTATATTTAACTATGCACTGGTGTTCAGTCCATTCATGTTCATTGGACATGCCTTAACCATTTCATTAATTTTTCTTTTAGCTCATGTGGCTAGCTGCATCATTCAGGGTTTTCCAATCTTACTTCTTGGTAATTATGAAATTGAAAATACTTTCTCATATTCAACTGCCATGTATCAACATCCTCATCTGTCTTGTGTTCACCATCAAAGGTAGGAGGCATGATTTTGTTTATCTCTCCATGAAGTTCATCCACTCCAGATTTCTTCTTTTGCTTCTCGAAAATATATGGACTTCCACTTCTATGTTCTCTCCTTGTAGAATTCCTTGGAGAGTGGTGGTGTTTCCTACCATCACTTATGTTGCGCACCATTCTTCCCCTCTTATCATGAGACTTATGGCTTCTTGATCTGCTTGATTCATTCTACTTATCTATCTTCTCCTCAATTCTGGTCAAACTCTGCATCAAATCGATGTTAAAGTCTTCCTTCAATTATTTGGCTTTCATAAGCCTCTCATTATAAACTTTACAACTAAAGACATCCCTTGGAAAACCTTTTATAGTTTCCACCAAGTTCATGCTTTCTTCCTTTCCTTCACCATGTCCATTTGAATTTGTACCTTCATTACCCATATGGACATACATTCCTCTGATCTCCTCTTCATGGATGTAAATTCCCTGCACATCTTCCATGATTCTAAACTTTTGTTGATCCTGCTCTGATCTAATGTTGTTAATTCTACAAAATGTGCAGCCAAAAAAATTTGTTAGGCTAACAATTTAACAAATCATGAAATGATGTACAATTCTGTTTTCATACAACATCAGAATTATTTTTTCTAATTTCCTTGGAAGATTAACTTCCCAATCAATTCAGCGTGCACTACTTCTCAATTATAACTTCATAATTAGCATATGCACAATGAACTATTATCAAGTGTGCATACATTTCTATTGTGTTCCAACCTCTAATGAGCACCAATTTTGTGTTGTGCAACATTACTCGTACTACACTACACCATGTCATGATTTAATGTTTTCATCATGCGCGCAAGTAATTGTACCTTCGGGCTACGTGATTATGCATGCACAACATACCAATGTTGCACGTGCACCTACAATTCAAAATGAGTTTTGCCAATATTCCAAGTGCATATCTTGTGCATCACACTATTATTCATTCACCATAAAATCTGCAACCCGCAATGCCAATCTTCGACACACATTACCGTGCACCTCTATTCTACACATGTCACCAATTAAACACAACACGGTGCCAAAACTAAGTGTACATATTATGTATATTCTTCTTTGATGTGCAATGAAAATGTTTTGCATACACACCTGCGCAAAATTATTTTTCCACATTGCCATTCCATATAGTGCATTTCCCAATTTTAATGTGCACTTCTATGCATCTTGATCTTTTTCACATCATTACTACTTAGTGCGCACAACATTCCCAACACTTAACTAATTTTTCATAGATTTTGATGCAGAAATTGGGGCTTTTGCTCAATGATTTCCCAATTTCCACCATGGACATTATGCAACTATGATTTTTTTTCAATTTCACTTCACTACATCAAAATTTGAATTCTACAACAACAAATTCTTGTGTGTGCCATTGGTTGACATTTTTGGTGCGAATTTGTTTTTCCAAATTCCTTCACGAATTGTGAATCTTATTCAACAATTCCACCCAATCTGTCTTAGCATATTTGTAACTTCAAATTCAACTGTTTTCTATCTGAATTTCCTTAAACATGAATAAAAATAAGGAATATCTCTTTACTTAACCAAATTTCCTCAAATTCTTCATGGATTTAGCCACATAAATTGGGGCTTTTACCCTTTCACTCAAGTGCTTCCTATTTCCTTCATGGACGCATTATAACTAAAAATTTAACCACTCCCGACTTCAATTCTTTGC
>ML864664.1:821-22385 GCA_009831015.1 Picea engelmannii
CCTCGAGCATCCCAGTCCTCCCCAGGAGGCAACATCATGTTAGGATCATGTCGGTAGACCATACCAGTGTATGATACCTCAATATCACATGTGGCATCTGTCGCCATATGCATGCCACCGTGGTCGTAAAGTAATGGCCAACCTCTCCACCCTCGTGTCGAGTCGTCACATGGGCCCACCGCATTAGTCGTGGCTCTCGTGGCCCCACAGGCTCCAACAAAATTCTAGAACACAATAAGGGCACCCTCTCTAGAAACTAAGCCACCATAATCAACCCAAAGGAGAAGTCACCAGATTTTGATATCTGACACCGATCAACCTGCCCCAACATCCCTGTGTGCAACATCAACCCCAGGAAAAATGGTCCCCATCAATGACCCGCTCCACGATCCTAGACTGAACTCCAGTGATCCGCTAAGTCCCCAAGGATCCGTAGATCCTCACCACCATAGTAGCGATGCACTCTGCTAGGAGGTCTTCAATTGCCTCAATTAAGATGACCGAACCCGACATCGGGTGTGGCCCCGTGTAGTGGCAAGCCACAAAGTCACCCACTCTCTCATCCTCCGATAGCTGGGGGTCCATAGGAAGGGTCTTCCCACAAAATGGGAGCCCCGTCAACAAGTAGACATCTTCGACAGCCGAGAATTTCAATTGTTGTCCTGTCATGATGAAGCACTGTATATCATTGCTCCAAATAGAAATAATATACTGGAGTAGTAAATCTTTCCATTGTATCAAAGGGAAGTTGAAGAACTTGAGAAACCCATTGGCTGTCAAGTGTCTCCGAACGCCCAACTGCTATCTCACCGCCTCCCGTAGATGGTCCTAATATCTCTCTCTCTAATGCACTGGGATCATGCTCTCTGGAGTATGTTGATCACCTACATCCACACATAAACACTTGGTCAACATCATCATCCATAAAAAGCATAAAAAATTCAAAAATTTCAAAACCCTTAGCCTTTCCTCCAGTGTGCGGCTTTCACCCAAACAGGTGCGCACATATGCACGTCTTTTGTTTGCACAACTGCGCACTCATGCGTAGCTATCAGAACAAAATCCGCACATCAATTTGTATCTATCACCTATATATGTGCGCAGATATGCACACCTATTCTCTTCACAATTGTGCACTAATGCACAATTGTCTAAGAAACAACTGTGTATCGTGCACAACTATCAATCAAACAAGCATGGATCCCATGTGTGCTTGTTTTTCCCTCCCTTGTGCCCACATGCATGGTTGTGTCAATAAAAACCACACACTATGCATGGGAAAAGGGATTATACCCGCACACATGTATGTGGGTATTCCTCCTTTTCCCATGCACTGGTGGGACCCTACCTAAAAAACACCCCTGTACGGCCCTCCGTGCACCCCCTACCTACATTCTACCCAATTCACACAATGTAGGAGGATATGATTACTAACTTGTCTCTCACTACTCCCGAATCGATTGACTCGCACTCCCTTAATCTCCAAAATCTCCTCAGAATACTCTCATCAATTCAGCTACAAAGGAGGGTACATATGAGGTGGCATTGTTGTCCCACTAGCCATATATAGTCCCTTTTTCCAAAATTCCACACTCTATTACAGGAGCCTAGAACCTCTGTTTTCTAATCTGTTCTCAGCTACGAGATCTTGGTCCCGCCATCTACACCTTCACATTCTATGGGCCATCATCAGAACTTGGCCCCAGAAGAGTATTTTTCTCACATCATGTTCAGGTACGTACGCACATGTTCAAATTTTATCAAATAATTTTTATATGTTCTTTATCATCAGATATTGTTCATGTCGGGTATTTGGTTCTCATGTGTGTAGGTACTTGTTCCGCAAGCAACACAACCCCTTCAGTTATATGTTCGACACTTGCATGTAATCCTTCCCTCTAAAAATCAATTTCATCTCCCAGTCATACCCTATGAAATTTACTTTCAGGGTCCTTACATCCATATTTGCAGTACCTTTACCTCTACTGCATTTGGGTACTGTCACCCAGTATCACTTTCCCCTACATGAGTTTCCCCATTCATAGTTCCCTTTGGAAACTTGCCAATCATGCTGATTTCACCCCCTAGGGATGGGAGTCTCGATAGTCTTATGCACTTTCGAGAATCAACCCAATACTACTTCTCCTCGTATTGGTAGATTTCCCAATGGACTCCCAGGTCATATCATCTCGGTTCTACTGAGTTCACCTCCGCAATATCATTATCCCTCCATATCATCCACCATCAATTTTCCCATCTGCATATTATTCCCCATACATTTACCTAATATAGAAACCCACCCATGGGGCCCCCACCCTCCACCAGTTCTCTTTCACAACTTACTCCCTCACAAGCTAAGCCATCCTTCATTGGGGTACCCATTTCTATATCCATATACTCAACCCAAATTATTCTTTATTTATTTGGTAATTCTAAAAATCCTTTGGATTCAACATTTACTTAGTTTTTTCGTCGTCACCCTTGTTGGCCTTCTTTTTTTCCTTGCAAAGAAACCCATGTCGCCCTTGGTTGCGGAATCCACTCTCTTTTGACACCGACATTTTTCACAAACCTCGAGTATCCCAAGTCCATGTACCCATGATCTCTGAGTTTGTTCACTTTGTTAGCCTTTGGCATAGTTTAACCCAGTATCTAGTTGTCCCCTTGACACTATATCCAGTTTTACGATTGTTGCCACTCATCCTTCAAAAGATTCCCCAACCAAGGGAAACCTTGTGTCTCACCGAATATTGACTTCATTTATGTTACCCATCAATACCTGATATCATATATTCCTCAGTGGATTTCATGAAGCCATTTTCTTCTTGGAGTCGCATCTCCCTTTCTGTAGACATCAACACAGTTTCCAGAAGGGCGGTAGCATCTTGACTCTCATTACCTATACAATGAGGAGTCTTGGATGACACATAGAGAGTCATCATTGATCTCTGATTCTATTGACCCCATAACATTCGAATTCAACAAAATCTCATGTTACGGTGGATCTTACTATGAGACTATTGTAGTTATTTCATACCAACTGAAGACCTTTGAATTTGTTAGGCCATCAATGCCTATGAGTCATCAACAATTCTTACAGTTGTCCTTGCCTCACTTCAGAGTCCATTCACTATTCAGAACTGTCATCTGTCGTTATCAACCACTCCCGAGGGCATTGCAGTTATCTACATCAGCATACACTGTCAGTTACAGTCTCACATTTTGGTTACAGACATGAGCATGGGGCATGCCCCCCTCGTTTGTACACATATTTTCTTTTTTCTACCTAGAGAAAGGTTTGGGTCCCACAATTTTCCCTCTCCCTCTGACGGATCGCTCTTGTAGTTCCTCTTAGCACTCTTCATTACAATGGCACTCTCAGTAAAAGAAACATTGATGTATTTCAAATATATGTATGCTCCTAAACTCACGCATCATGGGGCATCTGTTATCATTCAAATTATGTCCACAACATTACATGCAAATGGTAAAGGAAACACAACAATGACAACAACCATTAGTTCACCTACAACACTGAAATGCATTCAAAAGGAAAAAAACTATACAATTGGGTAAACAATTGACATGCACAAATTCACCAAAGGAATCGTGCGCATAGTGTGCAGTGTGCGCAGGCCAACAAAGCCTTCACCACACACAATGCACCAAGTGTGTGACTGTGTACGATAAAAGCCATGAAATTCTATGAACGATGCATTTATGGATCTAATCAGCCCCTCAAACACTTATGGACCAACTCCCAACACGATTTGACCCTCATATCTGAGCGAAATACGAATGAGAGGTTGGTCAAGGACTAGAGGGTGCCCTAAAAGGCCCCTTGTTCACACCAATAACCAATTACATTTTCCCTAGAATAAATGCTATAAATAAGATCCATGGGTGCACTAAGAAACCAATATCTTCATTGTATTGTTATGGTGCAAGAATTCTCCCTTGAGAATCCTCTTTCTCTTTGGAGCCTTCAAGCATCATTGCAATAGGCCATTCCACTCATCTCTTGAGGGAATAGGCATTGATTTTCTTCACCATTTTCTTCCATTGTATGAAGATCTCTCCATTAGGGAACTCAAGAGCGCTCCCAAGGAGGAAGAGGGGACTCATAAGTCCTCATTTTTCTCTATGGTGTTTTGCCTACTAATCTATTGATCCATTGGTAGCATTATTTTGGTCATTGGTTGATTTTCATGGTTCTAAGTTTCTCATGCTTTCTAACTTTTATTTCTTAGTTTTTTTTATTTTATTTCTTTGTTTATTACATGTGTTTGGCTTGTTTAACCCCCTCACAAACTTATGTCTTGTCTAGCAGGCTCATCTAGGCATGCAAGTGTTATTTTTTTGCTCACCCAACTGACAAAACCAACACAACAATGGAGATTACATTGATCGGATGAGAAGGCAGAGAAAAATGCACTTGGAGCATTAATGGCACTCTAGTATGAGTGAAGGTAGTTTAAGTTCATGGTGTGGGAAGGGGGGAGGGGCATGTGCCAGTCACATGCCTGGTACCACACTGGAAAGCATTGTCCCCTCCCTCGTGTCACATGTTCCTCACTAACACCCCATCCAGGGAAAATAAATTAAAATATTATTTCAAAACAACAAAAATAATAATTTAAAATAAATTGAACATTTATTTTATTTATTTATTAATAGAAATTGCATTTCATTCGTAGTTTAATAACACTAAATCACTTTTTCCTTAATATGTATTTGGGTTTAGGTTATGTATTGAAGATATATATTTATCTAAATATAGGATATTTTTAAGAGATGATGGTTTTTTTCCTATATTTATTAATTATAATTGTACATTTTTTTTTATATTAACTTCAACTTTGTTAATGAATATGGAGAAACAAATTTTGGGATAGAACCTATGCAAAGGTTTTTTAAACATCTAAGTGGACACTCTACCCATCATCATATGAGCTTCTTTTGTCCCTAATGATGAGTGGAATATTCCCTCGACACATTGGACATTTATCCTTAATGATGGGTGGAGTGTGTTCCCTCGACAGGTTTCAGAAACGTATACACAAGTTCTATCCAAAAAATGGATCTCTTATGAAATGCACTCTGCTATGGTTTTCTGAACAAGCCGACTTCCCCAGGGTTTCTAGCTTCCTCTAGGTTCTCATGGTTGACTCTCGGCCTGCACACTCAATGGCTTCCATGGAGGGAGGGGTGCAAGGCCCCTATTACAAGACTGTGGTTGCTTCTAATCCAAACGACGACATCAACTTGCGGCTAGCCTTCAACTCCCCTCTACAATGCAAGGAGGCGCTTCATAATCGGTTAGCCGAGGTAAAATCCATGGAAATAGACCCAATTCCTACCCATGCAAAAGAGACTCACATTTGGGAGCCAGGAAAATGCATTCCACAAGCGTCATCGGCTCCAAAATATGTCATAAGCACCCCCATAATTGAGGATCAGAAGCAGTACATGAGAGATTGCATCTTGGTGGGAAAATTTTTGGGCCTCTGGCTATCTGAATGAGACTCGGTCAAGTGGATTCATCATTGGTTGTGACAGAAGGGTCACTATGACCTACAACCTAGATCCAAGGTCTTCTTCACCATCATTTTTCAGAACTTAGAGGATCATAATTGGGCGTTCGATGGAGGGCCTTACTTATTCAAATCGGCCGGATGTTTTCTCTGATTCTGATTCTCGGTCCTGGATGCACTTTATGCTTAGAAAGTGATGGACCCTCAAGATATTTCTCAACTTGGAAGACGACTTGGAGATTTTTTATCCTCCAGAAAGAAGAGGAGGGAATCGTTATAGAAACCTGTGTTTTCTTTCAATTATTTCCGATAGGTTTTCTACTGTTGTGAATTGACAGCAAATTCCATAACTAAACTAGATATGTAACAATTTGTAATATGTTAAGCTCTTTCTTTTCTTCACATGTTGGAGTGACTCTAAACACATCCAAGTTTCCAAAGAGAATAAGGGTCTGTATTTCATTGTCCATGATTGGGATATTGTTTGATAAAAAGTTGGCCACTCTTCTTATTGTATGTAATGCATGTTCTAATTATACCACCAAAGATCCACCTTGCCTTCATTTTTTTCAGTAGAGTTTGTTTAAAATGTGAAGATTTGAATAAATACATGCATCTCATAAATTTCATTTTTTTTTGGGTTGTTTGATAAATCCAATATATATATATATATATATATATATATATATATATATATATATATATATATTAGTAAAATGATTTTTGTTTTTGTTATATATATTTAAACTTTAAAGTTATTAGTGAAACTAAATACTTTTATTGTGAGATAAGACAATTTAATTGCTAAAATCTTCGAATATATTATGTGTAATAAAATATTATAGAGATATATAATATTTTTTTATTATGTGTAATGTATATAATAAAAAAAAATATATTAAAATATTTAAAACTACTAATTATATTATATTTTATTAAATTATATATGGAATATATTATGTATATTATTTTTCTTACACGTATATAGGATATATATTCAATATATATTTATAATTATAACTGTACTAAACATATTTGAAAATGGAAAATAAATATATTGACAAATTTTTCATACTTAAAACAAAATTGTTTATTTTAAATTATTATGATGTTTGGTTTTTAAAATAACATTATTATATTTTGAGAATAATTGAAATAATATTTTTTAATAAAATTGTTTTTTAAAGTTATCCTTAATTTTTATGTTATTATTAAATTAAAATATAAAAATCTTCTTTTTGGTGTAGTACTTGGAAACAAGATCAACAACAATGTATCACTTAGTCTATTAGTTTATGATTCTTTTGTTTGTTAAAAAAGTAAAATTGAGAAAAACAAAGCCTATGACATGTTTCTATTACAAAAAACATGTTATTTCCTATCATCTATATAACTGAGATGAAATGGGGAATAAGCACCCAAGCCTCTTATATGGAAAAAAAAAATTGAGTGGTCTATAAACTATAAGAATTGAATAACAAAATAGTTCTCATCACTTCGCTCTTTAGGCTAATGAAGATCTAGGTTGGACAGGTCGAGGCCATCTAGTTTGCTCGTGAGAAGGTTCAACTTGTAATTTATCAAATTGATTTTATTATGGACATCATTAATTTGCAACAAAATCTCTTGGTGTGCTTCATGCCTTTCAACCAAGGAACATCCTATTAACATCTTCATATTCTAGTAAATATCAATTGCATTCAGATATTGTGAATTACGAGCTTGAACTGTGCCCAGGTCCGGAATCCATGAGCTCGTTTCTTGAAGAACCTCCTCATCAATGATGAAATGCTAGAGGAATTGAACATTGGCTTCTGTAAGGTCTAGCTCGACTTTGATTTCTGATAGGGTATGAGCTTGGTAGGCCTCAATAGAGATTTCAATTGCATCAATGAGATGATAGACACAATTACCTTTGGAACGAATCGAGGAACACCTCCTTAGGCGATGAGAGGAGTGTATGTGAGCCAAAGGAGGAGAGGGAGAGAGAATAATTCCCAAGTCTGAGTGCAAACCAAGGAACCAAAGGGTAGTAGAAGGTTGGAGGAGAGGCAACAATAAAGAGAAAGGGAGGAAAAATACACTAGAGGAATAATGTTTGGAAAACGAAAAAAAGGGAAAGATAAAAGTCAAGCTTTCTTGTCAAAAAAAAAGGGGGATGAGGTAATGATGAATAGAGAATTGGGCCATAGAATCCATGATGACAAGGAGAGTAGATTTTGGAAGTTGCGGTGTGAGGTAAATGATCCACATGAATGGAGCTTATGGGGATGGTTTCATTGCAACATGAGCTTCGATGAGGTCACATTGAACTAGGAGGAGAACACTAGGCGTGAGGTTGCAGGTTTATAACACATTATATGAGTCGATGGGGGTAGGAGTGGGGTGGAAGGTGCCAACCGACAAGGATTCCAAGTGGTGACTTGCCTCGAGAGGTGGCCCCATGTCCCATCACTTTCATATCACCCCATAGTGAGGGCATGGTTAGCTTGGGAGAGGGTGGAGCAGTCAAAGTGTAGGGAAGATGGAAGAACAAGGTCACAGGTGGTATCTAGGGGGGTGTCTTCTCTGTGGATTCCTTCATTAGCTAAGCTCTCAACAAGTATGTTGGCTGATTTTTTGACATATGATAGTTGCAATAATAGAGAGGATAGAGTGAAGACCTTGGGAAAGATCAAACTTCTATTTGATGATTTTCTTTCCCAATATGCGATGGAGAATATTCATGGGAACTTCACATATTTCTTAGTTATTGAGTCATGTCACTAATTTGTATGATGTGACATATATCCACATTTGTACTTGGTCCTGGCTATGATTTCACTTGTGTCTTGCATGGATCCACAATGTATAATTTCATGGCCATGCTCGAGTCATGATTAGTTCTTGATGGATCCATGGTGTATTCCTTTGTGGCCATGATCACATCACTTGTGTCATGCATGGATCCATAGTGTATTTATGGTGGCTATGTTCTTGTATTTCTTATCAAACATGCGTATTCCCACCTCAGGGATCTTTTTATGCAGGATTGGTGATGCTATTCTCCAAGATTCTTTTCCCAAAGCCCCGGGACTTGATTTATAAAGTGTTTCAGCCATTAGACAACTCTTCTAACCTCACACTTTAGGGGGGATCTGTTATATATTTATTTTCTACCTAATCATTATGTCATTATTAGTTAAAGATCACCTAATCACTAGGTCATTATCCCCTAGAAACCCCTCATTTTAACCCATAAAACCTACCAATTTTTCCCTTAGTTTCCAACAAAATTCTCACTTGGTCTCTCATTTCCTTTACTAAGGGTGCGACCAAAAGGGTTTGTCTCTCCTCTTGTCCTACCAAAGAGCGATCAATCACTTTGTCTATGTGTCTAGGAATCGACCAAGACTAGAAGCTCCTATTTTTGGATTTGGTTTCGATGGATGATACTTCCCACTGATTTCTTGGGGTTTACTTTCAAGAAGGCTTCCATTATGAGCTAGAGAATATTATCCTAATAAATATATGGCTTTGTCCCTAAAGCCCTATAAAAACCAATCCATTTCCCATGGGAAGGGAGTAGGAAAGAGATAGCAAAGTTACTCTGGTGATTTGGTTGCAAGACCTTGACAAGGAGCTTTGAAGGAGGCCATCTCTTCATTCTATATCTGTAAGTTGTAATATTGCTTCTTTGATTAATAAAAGATATATTTGATGTTTCCCTATATCCAATTGTTCATATATGTTTATTTATTTATTGGTAGAGAATTAATATAATTATGTGTTATGATATACTATTAGATATGTTTTCAATCCATGCATGATTGCTTTGATCTTTGGGAGGTGTTCATCTTCTTTGGTTGTTTTCATGTATGAATCATATATAGGAACATCCTTAGTTTATGTATTTATTTGTGTCTTAGGCACTAGTAGAACCTAAGGGAGCTCAGCTCCTGCAGGTGCAAAATCCCTACAACGCCTCACCTTTTCGCCCCTTCCCTTCACTTTCATTGCTTTCCTTTCCTTGCCTTGCTTGCCTATCCTTTACTTACATTGCTTGCCTTGCTATGTCATGCCATGCCTTGCCTTGCCATGCATTGTATTTCATTTCCATGACTTGCCTTTCCATGACATGTCTTGCCTTGCCATGCCATGCCTTGCCTTGCCATGCCATGCCTTGTCTTGCCTTGTCATGCCTTGCCTTGCCATGCCATGTCTTGCCTTTCCTTTCCATGCCTTGCCTTGCATTTTCTTTTCATTCCATGGCATGCCTTGCCTTTCCATGCCATTCCATGCCTTGCCTTTCCATGCCATGCATTCCCTTGCCTTGTCATGCATTTACTTTCCTTACCATGATTTTCCTTTCCTTGTGTTTCCATGCCATTTCATTCCTTTCCTTTCCATTCCATGTCATGCCATGCCTTTACATGCCTTTCCTTGCCATTCCATGTGTTTTCTTTCCATGCCATGCCATGCCATGCCTTTCCTTTCCATGTCATGGCTTACCTTTCCATGCCATGCCATTCCATGCCTTGCCTTTCCTTTCCATACCATGCCTTTCCTTGTCATGCCATGCCTTTCGTTTCCATGCCATGCCTTGCCCCTCCATGTCATGCCTTGCATTTTCATGCCATGCCATGTCTTACCATGCCATGAATTTCCTTGTCATGTCATGCCTTGCATTTTCCTACCTTGCCATGCCATGCCATGCCTTGCCTTTCCATGCCTTTCCATGCCATGCCATGCCATGCCTTGCCTCACCTTGCCTTTCCATGTCATACCATGCCTTTCCATGCCATGGCATGCCTTACCTTGCCTTGCCTTTCCATGTCTTTCCTTTCCTTGCCTTGCCATGCCATGCCATGCCTCACCATACCATGCCATGCCATGCAATTCCATGCCATTCCATGTCTTTCCATGCCATTCCATGTATTTCCATGCCATGCCTTGCCTTTCCATGCCATGCCATGCCATTTATTTCTTTTCCATGCCATGCCATGCCTTGCATTTCCTTGCATTTCCTTTCCATTCCATGCCATGTCTTTCCATGCCATTCCTTTCCTTGCCATTCCATTCCTTTTCATGCCATGCCTTTCCTTGTCATGCCATGTCATGCCTTGTATTTTCTTTCCTTTCCATGCCATGCCATGCCTTGCCTTACCTTACCATGCCATGCAATGCCTTACCTTTCCTTGCCTTGCCATGCCATGCCTTTCGTTGACTTGTAATGCCATGTATTTCCATGCCATGCCTTGCCTTGCCATGCCATGCCATGCCATGCATTACCTTTCCTTCACTTTCCATGTCATGACATGCCATGATTTTCCATGCCATGGCATGGAATGCCTTGCCTTTCCATGCCATTCCTTTCCTTTCCATGTCATGCCTTTCCATGCGTTTCCTTGCCTTCCCTTGCCATGGAATGCCTTGCCTTTCCTTTCCATGCCTTTCCTTTCCTTGCCTTTCCATGCCTTGCCTTGTGAAGCCATTCCTTTACTTTCATTGCCAAGCCATGCCATGTCTTTCAAGGTGTTAAATTGTCAAACATAGGCAATAAGCATTGAGGAAAACCCTATTCTCAGAGATCCTGCAACAAATGCTTTTTCTGGGAACATAATTACAGTGAATGGGCCCCACTAGCTGAAACCCAGTGTCCTAGATTTAATGCAAACGATGGTTCATCCATCCAAGTCTCGGTTTGAGTTTTATCGTGAGTTACAACTCGCCTTCTTAAGCCATTCAGGGACATGTTGTCAATTTGGTCTAGGGGCATAAAATCCAAACCCGACAACATAACAAAGTTCCATAATCTCCCGTATGTCTGTTTCGCAAAGGCCCATGTGACCATGCTACCCAAAATCATTGTTTCCAATAGGTTTTCCAGAATTAAACTGGAAATGTAACAATTTACGATATGTTAATATCTTGCTTTGATTCACATGTTGGAGCGAATCTAAACACGTCCAAGTTTCCAAAGAGAATAAGGGTCTGTATTTCCTTTTCCGTGATTGGGATATTGTTTGACAAAAAGATGACCACTCTTCTTATTTCATTTAATTCATGTTGTAATTATACTACCAGAGATCCACCTTGCCTTCAATTTTTTCAGTGGTAGAGTTTGTTTAAAATGTGAAGATTTGAGTAAACACATACATCTCATAGATTTCAATTTTTTTGATTGTTTGATAAGTCTAGGATATGGACATTGACATATATGGATATTGAAAGTGATGCATCATTTTTGTTGTTTATTATTATTTGGTAATTTTTTTTTTCATATATATATATATATATATATAAACTTTAAAGTTATTAGTGAAGAGAAATAATTTTCTTCTGAGATAAGAGATCCCCTTCTTATCATTGCTAAAATCTATGAATATATTATGTGTAATAAAATAATATATAGATATATACTATTTTATTATTATTATTATTATTATTATATATATAATTTTATTAAATTATATATGGGATATATTATGTACATTATTTTTCTTACACATATATAAGACATATATTCAATATATATTTATAATTATAGGTGTATTAAACATATTTGGAAATGGAAAATAAATATATTTACAGATTTTTCATACTTAAATAAAAAAAGATTAATTTTTTTATTTTAAATTAATATGATGCTTGGTTTTTAAAATAACATTATTATATTTTGAGACTAATTGAAATTATAATTTTTAATAAAACTGTTTTTTTAAGTTATCTTTAAATTTTATTGTTATTGAAGTAAAATATAAAAATCTTGTTGTTGGTGTGCCACTTGGGAAACAAGACCAACAACAATGTATCAATGTGTCTATTAGTTTATGATTCTTTTGTCACTTAAAAATGTAAAACTGAGAAAATTAAAGCCTGTGACATGTCTCTATTACAAAAAACATGTTCTTGTCTATCATCTATATAACTGAGATGAGATGGGGACTAAGCACCCAAGCCTCTTATATGGAAAAAAAAACTAAGTGATCTATAAACTGTGAGAATTCAATAGCAAAACAGTTCTCATCACTTGGCTCTTTAAGATAATGAAAGTCTAGGTTGGACAAGTCCAGGCCACCTTGTTTTCTCATGAGCAGGTTCAACTTGTAATTTATCAACTTGATTTTCTTATGGACGTCATTAATCTGCAACAAAATCTCTTGGTGTGCTTCATGCCTTTCAACCAAGGAACATCCTATTAACATATTCATATGCTAGTGAATATCAATTGTATTCAGATATTGTGAATTGCAAGCTTCAACTGTGCCCGGGTCCAGAATCCATGAGCTCATTGCTTGAAGCACCTCCTCATCAGTGATGAAATGTTGGAGGACTTGAATATTGGATTCCAAAAGGTCTAGCTCGATTTTGATTTCCGATGGGGTATGAGATTGGTAGGCCTTAATAGAGATTTTCATTGCATCAATGAGATGAGAGACATAATGACCTTTGGAATAAATCAAGGAACCCCTCCTTAGGTAGTGAGAGGAGAATCTATTAGCCAAAGGAGAAGAGGGAGAGAGAATAATTTATAAGTCTGAGTGAAAACAAAGGAACCAAAGTGTAGCAAAAGGTTCTGGGAGAGGCAACAATAAAGAGAAAGGGAGGAAAAATACACTCGAGGAATGAGGTTAGATAATTAGACAAAAGGGGAAAGATAAAGGTCGAGCTTTCTTGTCGAAAAAAAAAGGGATGAGGTAATGATGAATAGATAATTGATCCATAGAATCCATGATTAAAAGGAGAGTATCTTTTGGAAGTTCCAGTTTGAGGTAAATGATCCACATGAATGGAGTGTATGGAGTTGGTGTCATTGCAACATGAGCTTCGATGAGGTCACATTGAATTAGGAGGAGAACACCAGGTATGAGGTTGCAGGTTTATAACACATTATATGAGTCAATGGGGGTAGGAGAAGGGTGGAAGGTGCCACCGAAAAGGATTCCAAGTGGTGACTTGCCTCAAGAGGTGGCCCCATGTCCCATAACTTTCCTATCACCCTATAGAGGGGGCATGGCCAGCTTGGGAGAGGGTGGAGCAGTCAAAGTGTAGGGAAGATGGAAGAAAAAGGTCGTAGGTGGTATCCAGGTGGTTGTCTTCTTTGTGGATTCTTTCATTAGCTAAGAGCTCAACAAGTATGTTGGATGATTGTTTGACATGTGATAGTTGTGACAATAGAGAGGAGAGAGTGAATACCTTGGGAAAGATCACACTTCTATTCAATTATTTTCTTTCCCAAGATGCAATGGAGAATATTCATGGGAACTTCACATATTTCTTATTTATTGAGTCATGTCACTAATTTGTATGATGTGACATAGATCCACATTTTTACTTGGTCGTGGCTATGATTTCACTTGTGTCTTGCATGGATCCACAATGTATAATTTTGTGGCCATGATCGAGTCATGATTAGTTCTTGATGGATCCACAGTGTATTTCGTTGTGGCCATCATCCCATCACTTGTGTCATGCATGGATCCACAATGTATTTATGGTGGCTATGTTCTTGTGTTTCTTACCGAGCATGGGTATTCCCGCCTCAGGGATCTTTTTCTGTAGGACTGGTGATGCTCTTCTCCAAGATTCTTTGCCCAAAGCTCTGGGACTTGATTATAAAGTGTTTCAACCATCAAACAACTCTTCTGACCTCACACTTTAGGGGGAATATGTTATAGATTTATTTTCCACATAATCATTAGGTCATTATCAACTAAATATCACCTAATCACTAGGTCATTATCCCCTAGAAACCCCTCATTTTAACCCTTAAAACCCACCAATTCCCCTTAGTTTCCAACAAAATTCCCACCTGGTCTCCCATTTCCTTTACTAAGGGTGAGACCAAAAGGGTTTTTCTCTCCTCTTGTCCTACCAAGGAGAGGTTGATCACTCTGTCTATGTGTCTAGGGAGCGACCAAGACTAGAAGCTCCTATTTTTGGATTTGGTTTCGATGGATAATACTTCCCACTGATTTCTCTGGGTTTAATTTCGAGAAGGTTTCCATTATGAGATCGATAATATTATCCTAATAACTATATTTCCTTGTCCCTAAATCCCTATAAAAACCAATCCATTTCCCATGGGAAGAGAGTAGTAAAGAGCTATCAAAGTTACTATGGTGATTTGGTTGGAAGACCTTGGCAAGGAGCTTGGAAGGAGGCCATCTCTTCAGTCTATATCTGTAAGTTGTAATATTTCTTATTTTATTAATAAAAGATATACTGGATGTTTCCCTCTATCAAATTGTTCATATATGTTTATGTATTCATTAGTAGAGAATTAGTATAATTATGTGTTATGATATACTATTAGATATGTTGTCAATCCATGCACAATTGCTTTGATCTTCAGGAGGTTTTCATCTTCTTTGGTTGTTTTCATGTATGAATCAGATATAGGAACATCCTTAGTTTATGTCTCTATTTGTGTCTTAGGCACTGGTAGAACCTAAGGGAGCTCATCTCCTGCAGGGTGCAAAATTCCTACGACACCTCGCCTTTTCATCCCTTCCCTTCACTTTCAATGCTTTCCTTGGATTTCCTCGCTTGCCTATCCTTTACTTACATTTATTTCCTTTCCTTTCCTTGCTATTCCATGCCATGCGATTCCTTGCTTGCTATGGATTTCCTTGCCTTTCCATGACTTTCCTTGCCTTATCTTGCCATGCCTTGCCTTTCTTTTCCATGCCATGGCATACCTTTCCTTGCCTTTCTTTTCGATGCCATGGCATGCCTTTTCTTGCCATGCCATGCCTTTCTTTTCGATGCCATACATTTCCTTTCCTTGCATGCATTTAATTTCTTTACCATGCTTTTCCTTGACATTCCATGCCTTGCATTGTGTTTCCATGCCATTTCATTCATTTCCTTTCCATGCCATGCCATGCCATGCCTTTCCATGCATTTCCTTTCCATGCCATTCGATTCCATGTGTTTCCTTTGCATGCCATGTCATTCCATGCCTTGTCTTACCTTATCATTGCATTCCATGCCATGCCTTGCCTTGCCTTTCCTTTTCATGCCATGTCTTTCCATGCCTTTCCTTTCCATGCCCTGCCTTGCCCCTCCAAGAAATGCCTTTCATTTCCTTTCCTTGCCATTCCATGCCATGTCTTACCATGCCATGCGTTTCCTTGTCATGACATGCCATTTTATGCCTTGTATTGCCCTGTCTTTCCATGCCATGCCATTCCATGCCTTTCCATTCCATTCATTTCCATTCCATGCCTTTCCATGCCATTCATTTCCATTCCATGCCTTTCTTTTCCAAGCCATGCCAAGCCATGCCATACCTTTCATTTCCTTTCCTTTCCATGCCATGCCATGGCATGCCTTACCTCGCCTTGCCTTGTCATGCCTTTCCTTTCCTTGCCTTTCCATGCCATGCCTTGCCTCGCCATACCATGTCATGCCATGCCTTGCCTTTCCATGCCATTCCATGTCTTTCCATGTCATTCCTTTGCATGTCATTCCATGTCTTTACATGCCATACCTTGTCTTTCCATTCCATGCCTTACATTTTCTTTCCTTTACATGCCATGCCATGCCATGCCATGTCTTTCTTTTCCATGCCATGCCATGCCATGCCTTGCATTGCCTTGCCTTTCTTTTCCATGCCATGCCATGCCTTGTATTTCCTTTCCTTTCCATGCCATTCCATGCCTTACCTTACCTTTCCATGCCTTGTATTTCCTTTCCTTTCCATGCCATTCCATGCCTTACCTTACCTTTCCATGCCTTACCTTGCCTTGCCTTTCCATGCCTTATCTTACCATGCCTTTCCTTGACTCTTCATGCCATGCCTTGCCATGCCATACCTTTCCTTTCCATGTCATGCCATGCATTTCCTTTCCTTCTTTTTCCATCGCAGTTCATGCGATGCTTTGCCATGCCATGCCATGGAATTCCTTTCCTTTCCATGCCATGGCATGCATTTCCTTGCCTTGCCTTGCCTTGCCATGCCATGCCTTACATTTCCTTTCCTTTCCATGCCTTGCCTTTCCATGCCATGCCATGCCATGCCTTGTATTTTCATTCCTTTCCATGCCATGCCATGCCTTTCCTTACCTTACCATGCCATACAATGCCTTACCTTGCCTTGCCTTTCCATGCCTTACCTTACCATGCCTTTCCTTGACTTTCCATGCCATGCCTTTCCTTGACTTGTCATGCCATGCCTTGGCATGCCATCCCTTGCCTTGCCATGCCATGCCATACATTACCTTTCCTTCACTTTCCATGCCATGCCATGTGATTCTTTTCCATGCCATGCCATGTCATGCCTTTCCATGCGTTGCCTCACCTTCCCTTGCCATGCCATGCCTTGCCTTGCCATGCCATGTACTGCCTTGCCTTGCCATTCCTTTCCTTGCCAAGTTATGTCTTTCCTTTCCTTTCCAAGCCATGCCATTCATTTCCTTTCCATGCCATACCTTGCAAGGTGTTAAATTGTCAAACATATGCAATAAGCATTGAGAAAAACCCTAGTCTCGGAGATCCTGCAACAAATGTTTTTTCAGGGAACATAATTACAATGAAGGGGCCCCACTAGCTAAAACCCAATGCCCTAGATCCAATGCAACCGATGGTTCATCCATCTGTGTCCCAGTTTGAGTTTTATCATGAGTTGCAACTCGCCTTATTAATCCATTCAGGGACATGTTTCCAATTTGGTCCAGGCGCATAAAATCCAAACCGAGCAACATAACAAAGTTCTTGTTAAGTTCCAAAGACTTGAATACAAAATACTACAATAGTACCAAATATATCTTAATACAATCACCACACAAGATATATGGAACAATATAGAAAACCACCACTTTATTATATCAAAACCCTTGAGGTAGGGCAACACCATACAATGGATCCTATTATGGAAGGGATCCTCTCATGTTCACTTGTCTCTTCGAGGGGGAATCCTCCTATTGAGATACAACTCACAACACAATACTTTTCTTCATATCCCATTACATTGTTTGAACCCCTTTATAGTGCTACCATCACCTAAGAACATCCTAGAGGATGAATCTTCTAGAAGTAGAACCTTCTAAGAAGTCCTCTTACATTTATTATATCTAACTACCACAATGGGCCTTATTTAATACTATAGTGGACCTGGTCCACTTTACATTGAATGGTCTCTACTATTATAACTATGGGCCCTACCGATCCCTCCCACTACCTCTCTAGCTACCTAACATTTCGTCCCCCTTATGAAAGCGTTGTCCTCAATGCTTGATGTACAACCATATACCAGGGTCCCATGGATAAATGTGGACCATGGTGCTGGAGTAGAATAAACAACTAGGGTCCCATTGAGAAATGAAAACCATCATGCTGAAGTAGTCCAACTTCCATTGTGAACCGGGGTCCCATGTCCAAGTGTTCACGTGAACTCCACGTGAAAGATATCTGAACTCAAGAACCATTTGAAAATGATGCTCCAAATATCTACATTGATCATGGAGATCTAACTATGTAGATCCCTCCATATCCACAAAATCATTTCAATAACACACTAGTACTGGAGAATACTGAAAAATAGTGTGCATAGAAGGTGTTGGACTTCTCTCCATAATTTGCTCTACATGAGGTGAAAGAGAGTCATCAAATAGAAGATGGAAGTGGTTGTCATCCCATAAATGATAACTATCCATATGCCAATCATCACAATTGTCCTCCAAAGCATACCAAGAATACACTTCTTGATGATATTCGTTCATGAGGTTCAACAAAGTACATTTCTCCTTCATGCTTGTGAATGACTTATGAATAATACGAAAATCATCCATGATACCTTCTTGAGTGTCATGCATTTGAGATTTGAATGCTTCAATCATGTGTATAATTTCCTTTAGTTGAGAGTGCATATCCATTGGAAACACCAAATATAATGTAACAAAAGAAATATATCAAAATTAGCTATCCAATGGCACTGATCTGGTAGCAATCTGAGTACACTGTGAAAAATGATGAGCTCTGTAGTCCCGCTGCCATCATGAAAACCCCCACAAATGGTTGATTTTAAATTAGCGATATCTTCACTTCTGGAGCTCCAATTTGGGTGATTATTTTTTTGAAATCATCTATTTTTGAAATATGAACTCATATCTGTAATTTTTTATAGCAAATTCAACCCCTGGGTACTACATAAATCAAAAACTCGTGCTGCTGCCCATGGAAAAAACCTTGAAAATTTGTATATTTTAAAACTTCAATATCTTGACTTCCCGAACTCCATTTCAGATGATTTGTTTTTTTAAATTGGGTATTTTTATGAGAGGAACTAAGATATATAACCTATTTCTGAAAATTTTTGATAGAAATATACTGAAAGTTTCTGGAATGTCACGGCCCTCTTTTTTCTTCTCCAAAACAAATCTGCAAAAATAAATAAAATATTTTCCCACAATGTCTGCTAAGGAAAGTGCTCTGATACCACTTGTTAAGTTTCAAAGAACTGAATACAAAATACTACAATAGTACCAAATATATTTGAATACAATCACCACACAATATATATGGAACAATATAGAAAACCACCACTTTATTATATCAAAACCCTTGAGGTAGGGAAACACCATACAATGGATCCTATTATGGAAAAGATCCTCTCATGTTCACTTGCCTCTTCGAGGGGGAATCCTCCTATTGAGCTACAATTCACAATACAATATTTTTCTTCATATCCCATTACATTGTTTGAACCCCTTTATATAGTGCTACCATCACCTAAGAACATTCTGGAGGAGGAATCTTTTAGAAGTAGAACCCTCTAAGAAGTTTTAGGTAGCTAGAGAGGTAGTGGGGGGCCTAGAGGGCCCATAGTTATAATAGTATAGGCCATTCAATGTAAAGTGGAGCAGGTCCACTATAGTAATAAATAAGGCCCACTATGGTAGTTAGATATAATAAATGGGTACCTAGATATAATGAATGTAAGAGGACTTCTTAGAAGGTTCTCCACTTTACATTGAATGGCCTCTACTATTATAACTATGGGCCCTCTAGGTCCCCCCACTACCTCTCTAGCTACCTAACAGTTCCATAATCTCCCACGTGTTTTTTTTTAGAAGGCCCGTATGACCACGCTACCCAGAATCACTCGACACAGTATTCTTGAAAATCGACCTTTTGTTCATAATTTGCACTATTCCTCATTGAGAAAAACCCTAGTCCAAGAGATCCCGTAACAAATGATTTTTTAGAGAATAGAATGATCGTGGAGGGGCCCTGCTAGCTGAAACCTGGTGTTGTGGATCCAATGCAACTGATGATTCATCCATCTGAGTCTTGGCTTGAGT
Organism: Picea engelmannii; assembly: GCA_009831015.1. NCBI lineage: Eukaryota > Viridiplantae > Streptophyta > Pinopsida > Pinales > Pinaceae > Picea > Picea engelmannii. The sequence goes on from ML864664.1 coordinate 20,644, forward strand.
TTTATCATGAGTTTTAACTCGCCTCCTCAAGCCATTTAGGGACATGTTGGAAATTTGGTCTGGGGGCATAAAATCCAAACCAAGAAGCATGAAGAATTTTTGTAAGCTAACACATGTATGGTTGGCCAAGGCCTATGCGACCACACTACCCATAATTATCCGACATATTTTTCTTGAAAATCAAACTCTTGTTCAGAATTTACACTATGCCTCATTGAGGAAAACCCTAGTCTCGAAGATCCTACAATAAACACTTTTATGGGAAGCATAATGATGATGGAGGGCACCCCCTAGCTGAAAAATGGTGCCCCAGATCCAATGAAACCGATGTTTCATCCATCAGAGTCTCGATTTGAGTTTTATCATGAGTTGCAACTTGCCTCCTCAAGCCATTCTGGGACATGTTGGCAATAGACCTAGACCTAAACTATGACCATGACATAGACCTATACCTAGACCTAAACCATGACCTGGACCTAGACCTAGACAAAGACCTAGAACTACACCATTACCATGACCTATACCATGATATAGACCATGGCCTAGACCATGGAAAGACAAGGCATGACAAGCCAGGCATGACAAGACAATGTCTAGGTCTAGGTCTAGGTCTAGGTCTAGGTCTAGGTATGGCAATGCAAGGAAAGACAATGCAAGGCAAGACAATGCAAGCCAAGGAAAGACATGACAAGGCTAAGCAAAGATATACATGGTAATTCAAGTCAAGGTCTAGGTCAAGGTCAAGTTCTAGGTCTACATGTTATATCTTGTTATAAAAGTTATTGAGTTGAAAGATTAGTTTTTATTTATTTGATTTTAAATAAGGCCTTGAAGTTATGTTGTTTTTCATGCAATCCAAAAGAAATTATGGATCAATGGTATAATGAGACTACACCACAAGTATGGAACACAAACCTATTTAGTGACATCCCTATCTATATAAATCCTATTAACTATGATAATCCATGTTCCTTTTTTTGTGATTCTTATTTCATTGCAATCCACATTTTGGTTTCAAATTTTTCTTGCATAATGTTATGAAAAGATATATACTTATTTTTGTATAGGTTAAAATGGGAAGAAACATGGAAAGACATGCAAAGGAGGGATTAGTCTATTTTAGATCATAGTTTTGTTCTAGGGATTTGTAAATGTAACAACCTATATTTTGGCTTTAGAAGGTTAGAACTTTGATTTTACTTAAGTCTTAGTGACTCATTGATTAGTATTTGTTGGTTTTAGTTAGAATCATATATACATTTGATATGCATACATATGCATCTATTCATGTGTTGCGGGATATTATTTTTATTGTTATATGTTTATGATGATGATAGTTATGTGATTTGTTTAAACATGCAAATTGAAATTTGGAACTTTGGTATGTGGATAATAGCTCAAAATTATGTATAATAGATGCAAGGCATCATGTAAATAAACATGCATTTATTTATTGAACATTAATACAAATAAGGATTCTCATATGTAATTGTAATGTATATGCATGGATATGAGCTATGTGATATCCAAATTACTCTAGTGTTGAGGTGACTAAGGTGTGGCATGGCATGACAAGGAAAGGCATGGCATGGGAAGGCAAGGCTGTTAAGCCCTAATATTGGCTCATTACCCCTTAATTGGGGCATATTAGATTAGTAATGTTATTTTATTTATGTCGGCTTTAGGCCATTAGTTGTAATTATACCTCCTAGTCTCCTATATATACCAAGGAGACATTTTCA
>ML864665.1:9120-22385 GCA_009831015.1 Picea engelmannii
CGCTTGGCCATAGCCACATATTATATCTACATTAAGCATTAATTAAATTGGGGATTATAGTGGAGAGTTAAAAGAGTGATTGTCTTAGACCTCATCTGTTGTCTGCAAATATCTCTTAGTCATATTTGTTTGTGATTGACTCTGGGTCGATGATTCATTGACTATAACTTGTGGAAACATATCAAATTTGTTAGATATCGAAGATGTCTTCGAATATCATTCATGTTGTTATGAATGGATCAAATTATGTTATCTAGGCTCCAGATATGGAAACCCTATTGAAGACTAAAGGACTGTGGAAATATATGAATACTGCAATTCCAGACTGTTGACGGGTGAAATCGACCGTCCGTCAACTGAGAGAGTGGAACCGGTCCGGGGTTGTCTAATAACCCAAGCCGTTTGGGATGAACCACCTTGACGGTTTTAGCGGCTCCATTAGCCGATCTAAGGTCCTAAGAAAACAAAAAGAAAACTAATCTAATCTAACTAAATAAGTAAAGAAACTAATAAAACTAAAACTAACTATTAAAACAAACTAACTAATCTAACTATTCTATATATACAATCTACTAACTAATACTATACTAACTCTAACTAATTAACTATCTAACTACTAACTGAAATATAACTTATTCACAAAATGTACAATATCCACAATTTACAGATTTAAATAAAACCTGGAAAACTCACTTATATTCTGCCCTAAGACAAACAAGGATATTTTTATCGATTTTATAATTTAATGAACAGAAATAAAACAGAAAAACTAACTAAACTAAATCACTAATCTAAACTACAAATATATCTAACTAAAATACTAATAGTATGCTAAAGAAATTAACGAAAATAAGTCAAAACTGACCTGGAGAAATGCTCCAGACTTGTCATGTGTATGATGGTTGTCTCTGATGATTGGAGGGAGGAAACCCGCACCGATTTATCCAGGAGCTTCTCGTAAACGATAGCTATAGTGCTCTTTAAGTTTGTTTACAGGACAAACAAGACATAAAAATCACAACAATCATATGATTTATAAATCTCCACAATTAGATAAATCTGTATGCAAAGACTTATACTAAATAATTCAATTGATGAAGAAGAGAAATCTGTCATTTATAAATAGAACCAAGTAATTGTTGTGTTTTTAAATGCTGAAATAAATCAGACATGGATCATATTAATTAATTCATATCATTCTGCAAAAGACTATGATAGCAAAAGTAGTCTATAATCAATTGCTAATGACATGCATAAACTTGAAACAAAAAAATTGATATTATGAAAGCGAAAGCTGTAGCAGAACATCAACTTATGTCTCAGTTTGTATTAAAAATCCATAATCCTGGTTCTCCCACAAGAAAGGATGGTCCTTATTACAAAAAATAAGAAGTATTTAAAGACTTCCCACGGGGTAAAACATCCCTGTGGAAATTTTCAAAACAGTTTACAAAAATCTCTGAATAATCTCCCCAAATCCCTAATTTTGCCTATGACTAATAACTGAAAACCATATCTAAACTGCTATAGCATGTCCAATTGGTTAATGAAATTTGTGGGTACCTGTAAGTAGACAAAAATACAGAAGTTTAGATAGTGTTTATTGATAAAATTGGCAGAAATCTAATTCTGGCGATTCTGTAGCTGGCTTATTTTGGAAACAGTATCAATTTTAATCAATCAAATGATAACAGGAATGTATGCTATCTATTAAACCATTCTTTTATTACTAATTCAAAACAGACAGGATCATTTTGACAATTGAAAATCAACAAAAACGTTTTTGAGTCAATCCAAATGATAACAGAAATGCATATGGTGAATCAAACAACTTTTAATTACTAAAACAAAATCATTTTTAAAAATAAACCAAATCATTTATGAATCAATACAATCAAAACAGAACTAATACTCGATTTAGCAAACCAATCCTTTGTACATGATTCAATAGTTTATATTAATTCAAAACGAAATCTTTTATGTTAATTCAAAATAGAAAAACGAAATCATTTCTGGTAATTGGAAGCAAACATAATTGTTTTTAATCTATTAAAAACAAATAGAGCTAATTCGGGGCAAACACAATCAGCTAATTCAAACCAAATCATTAAAAATCAAAGCTGAAATATATACCTGGGCAGTAGGAAAATGATTCGATTTGGTCAAGATAATTTCGAGCTAACAGTGGCAGTGGTTGCCTCTCCATTAAAAGAACAGAGCCTATTGTCTTGCAATTTGCTGACAGACTGCTTGATGAATCTTTGGATTGATCAAGGGCAAGAGGCACAAGGCTGGACAAGGTAGATTGAGTGAGAGAGGTTCTGAGATCCAGGTCTGGAGAAGTCATAAGCATTCTGGCAAATGCACACAGACCCAAAACGCATGTTCCAGCCACTGAAAATTGACCTGTAAAAAAAGAGCTAGATCTTTGTAGTAACTCACTTTCTGAGGAAACCGCCCCTAATGAAGGTAAAGGGGCTAAAAACAGTTCTGGGTTTTCAACGGTTTGATCTAATTCAAAACTGTTTGCCCATAATTGCTCACGCAAAAACGTGACTCTGGGGGAAATTACGGGGGCAGTCTTAAGCAATCTTCTCTGGCAAAAATGAAACCAAAGACGACTCTGAACAACATGGGGGTTCAATTCCCCTTAAGGAGCTAGGAGAGAACATACAATGGACAGGGGTTTGGGTACAGTTTGGACAAGGTATACGCAGGACTCAAAACTCATAGATTTGTCCAAAAATCAACAGAGGTAACCTAGTCAGGAGGCAGACATTAATGCCAAAGTGTGTGAGGGTGGTGGAAGGTAGTAAACCCATGCATAACTATCACATCAACTGCACAATTGACAATGCCTTGGTAAAGAGTTTAACTCAAATCACAATCAAAACATTGTAAACCAATTATCAAATGGACTATTCACATACTCACAACATTCATAACCAAAATATTTTAACCAAATGAAATATCAAATATCCACTTGAAAACCATAGTGTTCAACAATTGGTCCATATATTAAATCAACAAAAGTGTTTGTATGATTCAAAGAAACCACTACATCGACCATTGCACCATGGGTTTAATCACAATGTTAATGCGTTCTTATGAAACCATTGCACCAAGGAATTTGATCAAAGACAATGAAATATCATACCACCATTGTATCAAGGACTCAATCAAAATCACCAAAATATCATTGCATCACAAACTTATAAAATGAAGTCATATTAGCATAATCAAAATGCAAAGTGAGTAAAGGTTTGGTGTCTTGCCAGCTGTGCGACTGTCATTGAGTTAGAAGTGAGATGACCACATAAACAAGAGTAACCATAATAATCCAGTGACGATTTTTATGCCATCGACATGACTTCGAACTCAAAGTTTTCACGCTTGCAGTCGTGAAAATGAGAACCAAGGTAAGAGAGCAAACACACGAAACAATAGTGTCATTTTATTCGAAGGTTGCGACGAAAATCAAAGTTTGCGAAACTATGGTGTAGGCATCTTATAAGGACATTATAAAAATGTGAATTGGCTGCCAACACAGACTCGATAGATGACTGCATGAAGTTCGTTGTTGACAGAAAGAAGGATGAGGTTGTAGGGGTCATCATGACCTATATCTCGTGGGAGATTTGTTTTCACACTAATGGATCGACTGCCCTCATCAAGTTTGGAAGAAGCTGAAGCTTTTGTTCAAAAAATTTGATGAAATCCATGTCATGCAATTAGAGAAAGAGTTGATCTCTCTCAATCCTCATTCTTTCGACAGAATTCAAGACTATTTGGCACATGTGAAGGAATTGTAGTTAAAATTGGGCGAATGTGGAAATAATTATCAGAAGAAAGATGGACAACTCATTGAAATGGTCCTAATGAATATGAGAACACCATTTGACATGTTTGTTTCAACTTTCCACACCAATTGGAAGACATGCAAAGAACATTGTAAGGATTATACCTTTTACGCTTTTTGTAGCTTATTGATTACTGATCAACATAGATTTATTGATGAAGGCGAGCATGGTAGCAAGCACCAAGCTCACTTACTCAAGGGAAAGGGCAAGGTGAATTATAAGGAAAGAGGAAAGTTTGATACCTCTATACAAAGACCTGAATACCTCGACCAGAAAACTAAAGGGTAGAAAGATGCCCCCCCATAAGAATTGAAAGAAGAAGGCATGTCAGTACTATGGAAAGACTAGACACGTGGAGAGAAATTTCCATAAGAAGAGAGACGAATTAGAGGAGAACATCAAGCGACTTGAAGGAGATGTGTCTATTATTCCCTAACCCACTGATAATTTCACCTTCTAAGTTGAAACTTCTTAAGTGTTTCTTTCTCATTCTGTGCAAAATGAATGGGTAGTTGATTATGGATGCACGCATCATATGGCCATGGATGCTTCCTTGTTCACATCCTTAGATAAAGTTGTGGAGAGAAAGATCTACATTGTTGATGACTTTTCTCTCGACATTGTTGGTTGTGGTGATGTTCCCTACCGACATGGGAGAATAGTCGATGTCTATCATGTGTCGAACCTCAGTGCCAATTTGTTGTCGGTTTTTCAATTAACAAAAAAAGTACAATTATGGAGTTTTGTCCAGATCAGTTCTTTGTCCGAGATTGAAGAAAGGTCGGTCAATTGTCGTCAGAGGGTTTCTCGACCCAAAGGATAGTTTATATAAATTTTCCGGCATGACTTGACCCAACTCTAAACCGACTACCCTTGTTGCTCACATTGATGACCGAAGTAAACTTTGGCATGAATGACTTGGATACCTCAATTTTGAAGTTTGCAATTGATGACAACATAGAATATGGTTGTTGGTATTCCTAAATTTTCCTCCCTGATGAAGTCTGTAAAGTATGTATGTCAAGTAAGCATCATTAGACACCTTTCGACTCTGGAAAATCTTGGCGAGCACAAAACCTCCTGGGGCTAGTTCACAGTTATTTTTGTTGCATCAATATACCTTCCTTAGCTTGTGAAACATATATTTTGACCTTTTTTGATGATCTCTTTCATTTCACTTGAGTTTATTTCCTAAAAAATAAGAATCATGTCTTTGAAAAGTTCAAAGAATTTAGGGTCTTTGCTAAAAATCATTGTGGTCAACCTGTTAGCGATATTTCTTGTAACGGGGGTGAAATGCGAAGGAATGGGTTAAAAACCCACTTACCCTAAGTTTGGGATGCAGATGCGTCTATGTTTAAATGGAAATCAAGTTTGGACGGCAGGGATTAGAGCACCCAGATCAGTGGCGCATATTGGATTCCGAAGCCCCCCCCGCCTTTCTACCTTTAAGCGGAAGGGGGGGGTCCAGAATTGGGGGCGCACCTCTTCAACGGTTGTGATTAGAGCGCCTGGATCAACGGTGCGCAAGGTGATTCCGGACCCCCCCCCGCCTTTCTACCTTTAAGCGGAGGGGGGGGGGTCCGGAATTGGGGATGCATCTCTCTGATGGTTGTGATTAGAGTGCCTAGATCAGCGGCGCACATTGGATTCCGGAGCCTTCTGTCTTTCTGCGTTTAACCAACGTGGGCCCCTTTCCTGCCGTGTCATCTTTTGTACCATCCTTCCCCTTGCCATCTGTTCTCCTCCTGGTTGTGCGATGAGGCTCGCTCCCTTTATCCCTTCCTCATCCTCCGACATCTGCCCACCTTCCCTCTTCTGGTCCATGTGGTCCCTCCCCCCCATCTCATCATCCACTCACCTTCCGAGCCTCCTCGTCCCCTGCCATGTGTGTCGCTCCCTTCCATGACAGCCTTTCGCTACTGCACCCATCCTTAGACCCTCTTATCTTATACCACCTCATTGCCTCTCATCTCACCCTCACAGTGTTGATGCCATCACCTCCCTTTCCCCTTCCACGTCAAGCGTGCCAGTTCCTCCACGCCTTATCCATCAGACTATCCAACTGCTCCAGGTGGCAGCGCGAGGGGTCTTCCACGTCCCAGAGGGAAGAGTTGACCGAGGTCATTCCCAATCCCAAGGAAGCAGTTATTATTGTCATGAAGGTGGTTGAACGTCGTCTTCTTCCATAAATAGAAGGCCAGGAAAGGACCCAGCGTACAAGTAGACTGATAGTCCTTCCTGACAGAGATTGCGTCTGTCAAACCACTGCAGGACAGTCAGGAGTCCCATTGCGTCTGTCATAAGTGCACGATCATCCAGAGTCTGCATGCGCAGACTATCATAAGACATGCAGACGCAAAGTTTTTAATGCAGCTTCTCGTTTTCGCTGTTGTTATTTTGTTTTGGCTATATGTAGGCACTTTTGCCATTTTGTAAAGAATCAATGGTTGAGCAGAGCTCCCTATTGTAATGTTTTAACAGCCATTCTAGCTTTCATCTTATGCATCTATATATGAGATTTCTTGTTTTATGACAGACAGTTCTTCTTATTCCATCTAATTCTCGTCTCATGCTAAGAGAGTTCATGATTGACTGAGTCGCGCAAGTTATTGTGGTTATTGTTATGATAAAAGATTTATTGTTGCATTGTTGCATTCTCTGGCTTTGCGTTTGAATGTAAGATGATATCTCATTTGGACGTCTTCTTCCTCAGTCTGTTAGAAGTGTGTTGTTTATAACAGACCTCTGCTTTCTCTTGTACAAGTCTTCCGCATGTTCACCCTTTACTACAGCTCACTGTCTGAAGTTTACGCAAGACCTCACTTGCTCATGCATACCTGGCCTAGTTTCAGAGTTGGAACGCTATTGTTTTGAGTTTCCTGCCATTTGATCACCCATCTATAAACAACCGTGACATAAAACTGATGGGCGTCGGGCTCTGCTCCTGTTAGCAATCCAGGAGTGACTTCCGTCGCCAACATTTCTGGCGTCATTGCCAGGGACGAAGTTGAAGATTTTCCCTGGGCAGAACGACATTGAGCCTCTGATTCTGAAGGTGCATCAGACATCAGAACCCTTAAAGATTGCTACCGTGCACCTGGCGACTCCATTGTTTCCACATCACTGTTTTAGTTGTGACTATTGTTAGCACACCTGAAAGCTGACCCTAAGGAGCTTTCTCGAGAAGGTTTCAGCAACTGCTTTCTCAGTCTGATAAGCTTCCTGGGGTAACGACAACGTTAAGATCTGGACTTTGATGGTGAACAAGGACCAGGCATATTTGAAGCTGCACATCTTTCACTTGGCAACTCCATGATTCAAGGATCGATTGGCGACTCTACTGGTTCGTATGGAGAAAATCCTTGCCCGCAGGTTTGCTCCTTTTAATTTTTCTGCTATCCCTGGTTTTCCTAATGTTGTCCCCTCTCCGAATGAATGGGGCGATTATTTGCCCATATTTCGAAAATGTGAAGAGGACAACCCTGCTCAACACCTTAGTGAGTTTCATGAACTTATGCGTTAGTGGGAGATACATCATGAAGATGTATTACTGAAGATGTTCATGTTCTTATTAGCAGGGGATGCGCGTAGATGGTATCATTCTTTACCCCCTGCTAGCATTTCTTCACAAATGTATACAAGGTAGAGTCGTCTTTTATGAAGGGTATGAGGACGATCCTGATGACCTGGATCAAGAATCATTCCTTTCTCCTCCCCATTCTTCTGCTTCAGGCGAAGTTATGGAGCTGATAAAATCTATCAATGCCAGACTTGACAGGTGGGAAGCTGAGTGATGTGCAGAGGATTTTCCACCCTTTGAAGAAGATGATTTTGGTATCTCTACAATAAATGATTATAAAAATCCCAGGGAGGAAGAAGACGCTTCGGGCGAAGTTATGGGACTGATAAAATCTATCACTGCCAGATTTGACAGGTGGGAAGCTGAACAATACGCTGAGGATTTCCCATCCTTTGAAGCAGAGGCCCTTAGCACCTCTACTGAAAATCTCATGTGCTTGAAACTTGTGACCCTATTACCTACTCAGATGTACAAGGACAACCTGAATGGGAGCAAGCTATGTAGACTAAAATGAATTCTCTATTGAAGAATCACACTTGGGATTTAGTTTCCCAACCTCAAGGGAAGAACATTGTGAAATGTCGATGCATCTACAATACCAAATTTACCTCTGAAGGTGTTGTTGAACGTCATAAATATTGCTTGGTTGAAAAACGATTTTCTCAACAAGAAGGTATCGACTACAATGACAATTTTGCCCCTATTGCAAAGATTAAATTTATTCAACTGATCATTTCCCTTGCTACTCATTTTGGAAGATCCACCAAATGGATGTGAAGAGTGATTTTCTTTGTGGTGACCTATTTGAAGAAATTTTCATGGAACAACCTCCCGATTTTGTGACAGATTCTAATTTGGATTTTCAACTTCAAAAGTCTCTTTATGGTTTGAAGCAAGCTTCCAGAGCTTGGTATGCTAAAATCAACAATTTCTTTCTTCAACTTGGTTTAAAACATTGTGAATCTGATCACATCCTATATGTACTCCATACTTATGGAAATACCTTGATTATTTCTATATATGTTAAAGACCTTGCCATAATTGACAATAATATTGATCTCATTCTTAGATTGAAGAAACAACTTGTTGACTCCTTTGACATGACATATCTTTGTATTCTACATAATTTTTTGGGCCTTCAAGTATTAGCTTTGTTCGATGGTTTATTCGTTTCTCAATATAAATATGTAATGTATATCTTGACACGTTTTAAGATGGAATATTGTAAGCCATGTGCTACTCCTTTTTAGTCTGGAGTTAAGCTAAATAAAACTTTTCAATCTCCCAAATTTGGTGTTACACTATCGACAACTAGTTGGCAAACTTATTTATCTCACACACAATCGACCTGACATTTATTTTGTTGTTAGTGTGGTTTCTCAGTTTATGCAAGATCCCATAGAAATCCAATGGAAATTTATCAAAAGGATTGTTCGTTATCTCAAGGGTACCACTCATCTTGGTATCGAGTATTGTTGAAGTTCACATTTGTTGGTCGGCTTCACCAACTATGACTGGGTAGGAAACAATGATGATAGGAAGTCCACTTATGGCTATGTGTTTCACTTCATCACTGGGTCGTTGGTTTGGTCGTGTAAGAAACAAAAGGTAGTCTCTTTGTCGACTACAAAAGTAAAGTATCATGGCATCATTAATGCAAGTATAGTGGTCATATGGATTCACCAAATTTTGGGTGAACTTGGATTTCCTATACAAACCTCGACTACACTTTATTGTGACAATCAAAGTGCAATCCAAGTTGTTGACAACCCTATTGCACATAGTAAGATGAAACATGTTGAGCTCCATGCTCACTATTTAAGACAGTTGGTTCAAGAGAAAGTTGTCTCTCTTGTCTATTACAGAACAAATGATTAGATTGTTGATATATTTTCCAAACCCTTGCCTGAAGCTAAGTTTTTCAAGCTATGTTTGATGTGTGGGTTTCAAGAAGTTGCAATTATGGGGGGGTGTCTTGTTGACTTAATTTCACCTCTTGAATCTCTAGAATCGGGTGTTGATGGGGGGGAGGGGGTTGGAACCTCAATTTTCGATGGTTCATCACACTTCTCCTAGAATCAATCGGTCGGGTGGTCGACCAACATCTAGAAACAATCGCTTGGACAATCGACCATATATTTACATCACTTGGTTGAGTAGTCAACCAACCTATTGGTCATACAATCGAATAGTAGTCAAAGATAGTCGGTTGGTGGATCGACCAGCCGAGCAATCAACTACGAGTTGGATGCATGGACGGTTGGGTTGAGTCAATTTGACGAACCGGCTAAACAACGTAGATTTGACGGAGTCAACTCTAACCACAGATGGTTGTATGTGGATAAGATCTTCTTGATTCCAAGGAAGTTGGTTAGATCTTGAGGCTATAAATTGTAGACGTGATGGGTCATTATCATATGCTTGAAATGCTAGAAAATATGTCCAACATGCATTATGATGTTTTGATCAAAATGCATTGTGCTTAAGTGTTGTAACAGTGTCTTTAGACACCACCTGTTTTCTTTGAAGTTATTCCTCTTCAACTATTTGCAATTATGTTACAGCCAATCCCCAACGTATATAGGGCCCCTCATTGTAAGTGTATCATCATCTCTCATATTTTTATTCAATATAATATTTTAGCCCTTATGATGATGAAATAATTACAATGAGGGGCCGCATATATATAACTAAGCATGTGCCTTTTCACTAAAAGTCGTGTCATTTCATTAGGATGTGTCTTTTCATTAATTATTAATTATTATTATTTATATGTATTTATATTTGTGTTTATTACTTAGTAGCTTTAAGTTTGATGGCGAGTCACAATGTGTGTCACTGTGTGGTATGCATACGTTTCCATATGTCAAAAATGTGCACTATACATGCTTAAGTATGTAGGCCACATGCTGTTGACCGAGCAGTATAGAGCCTTGATTCTTGGTTCTTCGAGTTATTGTTCTTTTCTTATCCAAGTGTAGTGTTGGTTTTTGTCATGATGTTGTAGAGTATAGTAGTTGTAAAAGGGTGATTCAAAATATATATTTGTATGTGTTTCCCAGAGGGGAGGAGAGGGAGATGAAATTTTAAAGCCATAGAAATTACTCTAAAACACAAAATATGATGTATCTCACATGTACCTACACAACATGTCCCACAAAGGAGGAGGAGGTTGTGAAAGCACACATATTCTTTGAGGGATCACCCTAGAAGTCTAATAAATACTACATGAGTGCATATAGGAGATATCAATTTTTTTTAATATAGAGTTTGATGTAATGATAAATAATTGGCAAGTAGGACACTTCAAAATTATATGGGAGCACAATGTTTTAACTATGTGACAAAATGATAAAATTTCGAGAAGGGGTGACTAATAATTATAAATTGAGATACGAATAGGGGACTAGAGAAATAAGAAATAGGGTACTAGAGAAATAAGAAAATGTTATGGTAAATTTTTAAAATAAAGATAATTTTTATAATTCCATGAACACGCTCATTTTGAATATTCTTTACTAAATGACCGTATGTGACACATTCATGTTGCAATGGATCAACCACTATGTAATTAAGAAGAAGAACATTGTATCTATTGACATCCCCATTGGCATAAACCACGTATGTGTTACTAGTGTCATGTTGAATTGTGTTGGAGTAGGAATTAGCACTAGAATTGAAAGTTGTGTAGGAAAGGAAAGGCACCGAAAGAGATGCTAGGATTAGAGGATGGGCACCGAAAGTGGTACATGTAAAGTGATTATATGCTTAAAGCAAAAATCAAGCATATGGAGACATGAAATGAAATGAAGTGCCCTTACGAGGAATCGTAAGATCTGGGTTAACACGCTTTATGTTTAAAATTCCTAGAAGACGTAAAGTATACATAAAAGATAAACGCATGCATATCAATAATATTAAAATATTAAATATTTAAAGTATGGTCCGGTCAAGCTTAGAAATTAGAGTGGGAAGGAATCTAAATTATTAGCCTGTAGATAGACTGCGAATGCTTGTGGTTTTTGTTATAATTTGTAAAAGTTAACAGGTTTGCAAATTAAGAAAAATGAGGAGTATAAAAAAAAATGGATATTATAATAAAATAATTAAAAATAAAATTATTATATTATTAATAGTTTTTATTATTTGTATTTAAGAAAAAAAATTAATTAATTAAAATTTATAATAAAATAATTATAAAAGAAGAGAAAATTTATGTTTAGATGGCATTCTGCAAAAAAAACCAAAACTTAGAAAACTCCTTTAAGAAAGGGAGATATGTGTAACACAATAAATGTTTATAATATTGATGTGGAATAAATCAACCAATAAATAAAAGTAATTTTGAAAATAAGAAAGTTGAAGATTCTATGTTTAAAATTAAATAATTATTCTAGATTCATCTGAATCTGGAATCTATCAAATTTTCAAGGGGATTGAATTTTAAGGTGCAAATCTTTATTAAGTTTTTCACTAAAAACAAATTCTCTAGATTTAGGATGTATATGAATCTTGATATAATTGGATGGAGAGAAGAGTGGTGCACTTTACAACCCAACATGGATGAGATGTGTAAAGTAATGTTTGTAACAATAATAAACTAAAATAAAATAAAAAATGAGATGCATAACATAAAAATGAAAAAAAAAAAAAACATAATATAATAAAATAAACTAGTATGAAATCATCTTAACCTCTAATCTTAAGGTGTATACCTTTGGTTTTTTTTATTCATCTTTTTGCTTAATAGATTCATGGTAAATGAATCTATGTTGGTAAATAAAAGAAATTTAAAAGTATAAAAACTTTGGTATTATAAATAAAATTAAATTAAAAACAAAGGAAAGCTTTGATATAACAATTGTTGTCAACATTTTAGTCCCTTCCACTTGAATTAGCAAATTGAAATAAATGAGTAATATCATTCAAACCAAAGTTTAAAAAGGATAGAGAAAAGAATATAATGTATGTCATCATTAAACATGGAAGAGATTGAGGAGACAAAGCAAAGGGATGAACAAAATTCCAAGATGCACACCATAGAAAGAGGAAGATGAAGATAGTATTGAGATTTAGGAAAGGCCCTAATTCATGTCTCATGGAATGAAAATCCGTTTGTAGTTGCACAAATTATGCACACACAAATTATCCTTTGGAATGCTTCTCGATCAAAGTTCCTCATTCCATATAAATAGAAAACAATAACTAATCAATCCTCACCTTATTAAAAGGTGGTCTCTAATATATAGTCATAATTTCATAATACTTAAGCAAATATCCTATAACCAACCCTAAAGTTTATATTACCTATATATGAATTCAAACTTGCATTATATAGAATTGTTGCTTACAATTGCTAGTAAACAACAAAGTAGCAATCCTATTGAAATCCACAAAGCTCTAGAAATAGTAAAATAACACCAAAAAAAAAATGCTACACTGCAAAATAAAACTAATAAAAAGCATTTTATTTCCATATGAAAAGTGAAAATACTATTTATTTATTGCGATTACAAAAACAAATAAAATTACCTCTAATTCTCTAGACCTTAAATCATAACTATTTATCCTATCGCTTAGTCATCTCATATTTCCTACCTTTAAATTGAACATGTGTTTTAGAGTGGTTGTAGCCTGTGCTTAACACCTGGATTCCTTCCAAAGTGCTTAACAACCTCACAATGGCTTTAGAGCCCATGCAACAGACCTCTCTATATATATCAAATTCACTGAAATAATCAACCAAGAATAATGTCTACATAGGGAGAACATTTCTAACATTAATGCAACATTCAACCTTCAATGAAAATTGAACTCATAAT
>WSFP011425346.1:0-22385 GCA_009831015.1 Picea engelmannii
GGGCTTGATTTCATGCCACACCCCACAGGAAACATTTTCTAGATTATTTTCAAGGTGATTTTGGACAGGTTCATTTGGGTGATGATGCACCATGCAAAATTGTTGGAATGGGTAAGGTACAAATAAAGAAAAAGAATGTAAACCAATGGTTGTTGAAATATGTAAGACATGTACCAGATCTAAGGAAAAGTCTAATTTCAACAGGAAGTTGGCAAGTGAATATTTTATATCTATATTTACAGATAAGGTGTGGAAGGTCACCAAAGGATCACTTGTGATAGCAAAATGAGAGAAGGTAGGTACATTGTATTTATGTACTGGTAATATTGATTCTTATATCTCTTTAGCTTCTATAGGAGTGGATATAACACTGTGGCATCATAGTCTTGGACACATGAGTGAGAATAGGATGCAGATACTTAATAAAATAATTTTGTTTCCATATCTTAAACAAATTGATTTGGATTTTTGTGAGCATTGTGTTTATGGAAAACGGAAGAGAGTCAGATTTCTCATAATTGGAAAAGAAAAGACGAGTGAAAGGTTATAGCTTGTGCATACAGATGTATGGGGACCAACTCAGGTATAATCTCTTGGTGGCTCTCATTATTATGTTACTTTTATTGATGATGCAACTAGAAAAACTTAGGTTTATTGCATTCGACAAAAATATGATGTTTTTGATACTTGAAATGGAAAGATTTGGTTGAGAATGAGACAGGAAAAATGTTGAAGTGTCTCAGATTAGATAATGGAGGTGAATACTACAACAAGGAGTTTGATGAGTATTGTTCATACCATGGGATTTGTAGAGAGAAGACAGTTCCAAGAACACCACAAGAAAATGGTGTGTTAGAAAGGATGAACAAGAAAATCATGGAGCGTGCAAGGAGTATGAGATTCCATACAGGGTTGCCCTTATAATTTTGGGTAGATGTTTTAGATATTGTTGTTTACTTGATAAACATAGGACCTTCAATTTATTTGTATGGTGACATTCCAGAGGAGGCATGGATAGGTAAAAAGGTAATCTATTCATTTATGAAAACTTTTGGTTGTGAAGCATTTGTCCATATTGATAAAGAAAATAGAACAAATCTTGAAGCAAAATCCAAAAAGTGTACCTTTATTGGATATGGTGTTAATGATTTTGGTTATTTCTTATGGGATTATGAAAATCACAAAATCATTAGGAGTAGAGATGTCATATTCAATGAGAAGGTCATGTATAAATATTAGTTGCAGGAAAAGAAACATGAAGAATAAAAACTAGAATACACAGTGCTTAATGAGATCACTGAAAAAGAAATTCCAAAGGTACCATAAAATAAAAATGCACAATAATAGGAGAAACATGTATCTCCAATTTATGCAAGTGTTGTTAGAAGATCTACCAGGTTAGGTAGACCCCTTGAATGATACTCTCCTTCATTGTACTATTTATTGTTGACTGATTATGGTGAACCAGAAAGTTATGAAGAGGAAATGCAGGTAGACACTAAAAGGAAGTGGGAGAAAGGCATGAAAGAGGAAATGTATTCCTTGGTAAATAACTAGACTTGGGACTTGGTTTAGTTTCCTACAGGAAAAAGAGAATTGCAGAATAAATGGGTTTATAGGTTGAAGGAAGAAGATGGAGGAGAAAAGTGATACAAGGATAGACTTGTTGTAAAGGGGTTTGCACAAAAGAAAGGTATAAATTTTGATGAAATATTTTCTCCTATTGTTAAAATGACTTCAATTAGGACTATTTTAAGTCTTGCGGCAGTAGAAGATTTTCATATTGAACAATTAGATGTAAAAACAAATTTTCTCCATGGGGATTTGGAGGAAGAGATTAATATGCAGCAACCACAGGGGTATGAGGTCAAATGAAAGGAGAATTTGGTATGCAAGTTGAAGAAAATTTTGTATGTCCTAAAGAAAGCTCCAAGGCAGTGATATTTGATGTTTGACAGGTTTATGACAGAACAAGGTTATAGTAGATGTCATTGTGATCACTGTGTTTATTTTAAAAGACAAGAAAATGGAATCTATATTATCTTGCTATTGTATGTATATGACATGCTTTTTGTAGTGTCTAATATGCATGATATAAATGTGCTCAAGAATAAATTAGCTAATTCATTTGCGATGAAGGATTTGGGTGCTGCAAATAAAATCCTTGGTATGAAATAAAAAGAGACAGGAAAAATCGCAAATTGACATTGTCTCGGGGTGTGTACATAGAGAAGGTGTTGGAGAGGTTTAGAATGCATAATGCAAAACCATTTAATACACCTTTGTCCAACCATTTCAAAGTAACTAAGGAAATGTGTCCCAAGACACAAGAGGAGATAGAATACATGTGTAGGGTCCCTTATTCATCAACAGTTGGCAACTTGATGTATGCGGTGGTTTGCAGAAGACCAGATATTGCACATGCAGTGGGAGTTGTGAGCAGGTATATGAACAATCCAGGTAAAGAACATTGGGAGGTAGTAAATTTGATTCTCAGGATTTGAAAGGTATTGCTACTCGTGCATTATGTTTTGGAGGTTCAAACATTGTTCTACATGGATATGTTGATTCAGATATGGAAGGTGATAAAGATAGCAGGAGGAGCACCACAAGGTATGGTTTTGTTGTAGGTGGAACAATAATAAGTTGGATTTCGGAACTGCAAAAGGTTGTTTCACTTTCAACAACAGAAGCAAAGTATGTTGTTGCTATAGAGGCTAGTAAAGAGATGATTTGGTTACAAAGGTTTATGGAGGAATTGAGAAAGAAGCAGGAGAATAACAAGTTGTAATGTGACAGTGAGAGTGTCATTCATCTCACAAATAACTCAACCTTCTATTCAAAGACTAAGAATATACATATCAAGTACCATTTCATATGATCCATCTTGGAAAATGGACATATGAAGTTGAAAAATATATATACTAGACAGAATCATGCAGACATGTTAACAAAGGGAGTAACCGGGGAGAAACTGAGTTCCTTCTCAGTTTTAGTTGGCCTTCAAGCATGAAGGTGAAGATGAGAAATTTTCTAGGTCCAAGAAGGATCATACTCCAACAGATACAAAAGCGATGGACTTGCTGTGATAAGTATCCAAGTGGGATATTGTTGGTTGTGGAGCCTGATTATCTTCCTAATTCAGAGGTCTTTGTTTTTAGTGGTGTTTACACCCCATGAATACTGTACACCCCAGAAGACTGTACACCCCTCCACATGGGGGGTTGCAGGGGGGGATTCCCTCCCCCTGCGGGGTCCGAGGACTCATCCCCCTTGGAAGGGGGTTTCGGGGGCTGACAAGGGTTCAGGGGCGAAGCCCCCAAATGAAAAATTTCCTTGTAAATGTATATTGTAATTTCATAGTCCATCTTGACGGTTCATCATTAAGTCAAATATCTGACGGTACAAATTATGTTAGGGTTTTTTTCCCTAGAAGGAAACCCTCTTTTATGAGGGAATTTTATTGCGGTTGTGCATCATCACGAATATTGTATTATGAGAGAGGATATTGTGAGAGAAAGAAGAGGAAGTTACATTGGGTGTGTTGTAGGTTATATCCCTTGATTTTTTTGGATAATAAAAATGAAGGACCTAACAATTTATCTGGTGGATGTATCCCACAATAGGTGAACCACATATATTTGTGTCTCTATTGTATTGTGTATCTTCTGTGTTTTATTTCTGCATTTTTTTTATTTTATTTCTCCGTGATCTTGTTTTTCTAACACCCACTCTACATACTTTTGATGGATCCACAATGAGATAAAATTAAAATACATGATAAATCGTGTTCCTTGATTTCAAGTGTAGGCACTCATTTGATGCATAATTAAATTCTGCATCTAGAGAGTTCCTACACTTGAAATTTGAGTAAATGTAGAAGGAGATAAGTAAAAAAAACGATTACAAAAAAGTAGTTCTTTTTTATTCCCTTTTGAAAATTAATAACTCTTATTTTATTAATTTCTTTAGAAGGTTTATTTTAGACCTCAAAATTTCCCTAAGTGGCATCTATAGGAGGAACCCAAGGAAAGTGTCTTAACTTTATTATATGAAGAATTTTACAGAGATACAATAAGGGAGTTTCACCCTTCTGCCTGCAACTCTATTACAGATGTACAATAAATCTAAGGCAATATTGTCTTCTTCCTACTGCCCCAAAAACTTGCACAATCAAACACTTGAAGAAACCATAGGATTGTTGATGTATTTAGCACCAAACAAATACTTCCACATAGGCTTGGTGTCTAGCATGTGGAAGTCGTCTGTAATTCCTTTCAAAACCTTAAGAAATTCACTTTATGAGTTAATAATTAAAGTGAATGGACTTTTAGATTAATGTGAGTTTAATTAAGACAAATTCTTAAGTATTTGGAATTATTAACCTAAGTGAGTTGATCAAATCCTAGCCGTTAGATATAAAGTGAAGGTGAGATCTAAATCACAGCCCTTGATCACTTTAGATATCTAGGATTTAGGGTTAACTCAACATAATAAAAGGCAACCTAAGAGAGATGATGAGACACACAAAAAGTATATTGGAGCAAAGAAGGAGTATTTTCTCATGTGCTTGTGTCACACACAAAGTGAGGATATCTCATTGATTGGGTGAAGAGAATTTCATCCAAGTGTGAGTGGGCATGGTCAGAGGAAGTATAAAGGGGCAGCAAGGGAGATATCAGCCAAGTAGGCTAGGCTATTTGTTTCATTTTATTTTCCTCGGATGGGCCATTATCCCAGGATGAGAGACCAATATTTTAATCAATAAAATCAACTCGGATTTGGTTTTCTTTCCAGGGTTTTTTCCAGCGGTGTTTACCCAGAAATATTTGTGCAATGTGTATGGTTTCGGTTTTTATGTTTCTGCTAATGTTTGGTTAATAACATACCTATGAATTTATTTAATAAAAATATTTTATTCATAATAAGTTTTAGGTGTTGGGTTTACATAAAGTAACATAGTAACAAAGTCGAGACTCTAAAAGGAAAAACTAGGTGCACGAGATAGATTATTTGCACTGATAATTATTTTGCAGGTTTGCAGATTACGAGATTAAAATCCATAAAATAATAAAATAATAATAAATAAAATCACAGTCATACAATATGGTCGTTGTATGATCCGTACGATGTACAAATTGACGACTATAGAAGAATCCTAATGGTGGGTCGAGCTACAAAGTTTTCCGATAGAAAGAAACCCAACTGACAAATCGAGCTACTGAATTTTAGTTGAGATCTGGTAGACAACTGGTTGGGAGAGCCACCGAGTCAGTGGGTCATGAGGACATAGAAATTTTTGGAGGCAGTGGAAGGCATGGAGTGTGAGCTCATGCGGGTGCAGAAGGTGGCGATAGTAAGGAGCCACACACATAGAGGTCAATCCAAGAAAGAGTGAAATCAATTTATGTGAAGCGACTGAAGTTAGGCTGGTAGAGAAAGTTGTAAAGCCGCAGGTTGAGTGTTTTAAAGGCAACAGGCTCACATGGAGTAGATCAATCTATAGCTATGAGAATTTGTATGGATCCGAGCAATCAAAGAGTGGATGGACAGGATGTGTGAATGCGTAGTCATCGACAAATTATGGGTTGAGTTGAGTGTGTAGGTTGGGCGAATGAGATAAGGTAGAAGTCGGTGTAGGTTGGAGAGTCCACGTGAAGTAAGCTAACCACTTAGTTGAAGCTGCCAACACCGCAACAACAAGAAAGAGACAATGACCTAAGGAGATTTTTTCGTGTGAGGTGTGACCACTAATAGGAAAGAGTGACTCCAGCTTGCATTGAAGAAAATAAAGAGAGATGTCAACTACAAATCTTTGTGTGGTTGTCGATGGGCGTTGCAACAACATGGAGGCTAAGAAAACCATGAGAAATTAGACATGGAAGCTGCAGGTGATGGCAGGAGAGGGAAAAAAAATGGGTCTCGTGTGTATTGGACATGAGCTAGAAGATCTGGGCACAGGTGGAAAGGATGTGGAACTAGCCACGAGTGTAGAGGTCGTAAGAAGAAACCGCGAGAAACAATGTAGATTTTCAGGAATCCCCCGACAGTGGGCAGGAAATCAAGGCAGTGGGAAGAAATAGTCGGGAAACATCTAGAAAGGACTTGAGTAGCCTAGAAAATACTTGGGTAGTAGTAGAAGATTGTGGGTAGCCCTGGGAAGCTTTGGGTAGGGGTCTGAGCAGCGTGCAATGAATACGGGCAATAGGCAGTAGGTCTGAAAAGCCGGAAAATTGTGTTGAGTCATTATGCGAGCAATGGAAAGAAATAAAGTGATAAAGGACAAAGATCATGTAGCTATGAAGGTTGAGCAACTTAGAGGGAGTCAGTCTTTTGGTTCAAGTGAGAAGGAGAAACCTTCCAAGTCTGTCAAGATGGAGTCATGGTATGAGATGACCATGCAGGATGCTCAAGAGAAGGAGGATTCTAGGAGCATGATCAGAGGGAAGTATTCAAAGACATGTCTAAGCGAGATGGTATGGATAAATTTCTATTCAGAGGAAGAAACCGAGCAGGTGGAATGGAGAGCACCCATAGTAGAATATCTAACAACGAAGAGAAATCCACCTCTAGGTGGTAGGAGTACCTTCCTCGCTAAGAGGGAGTGTTGATGTATATAGCATCAGACAAGTACTTCCACATATCCTTTGCGTCTAGCATGTGGAAGTCATCCATAGTGCCTCTCAGAACCTTAATAAATTCACTTTATGAGTTAATAATTAAAGTGAATGACCTTTTATATTAATGTGAGTTTAATTAATTTAAATTCCTAAGTATTTTCCATTAGTAACTTAAGTGATTTGATTAAATCCTAACTGTTAGATCTAAAGTGAAGGTGAGATCTACATCTCATCCCTTGATCACTTTAGAGATCTAGCATTTAGGGTTTAATAAACATTATAAAAGGTAACCTAAGTGAGAGGATGAGACACATAAAAAGTACATTGGAGTAAAGAAGGAGTCTTTTCTCATGTGCTTGTGTCACACACAAAGTGAGGAGATATCATTTATTAGGTGAAGAGAATTTCATCCAAGAGTGAGTGGGCAGGGTTAAAGGAAGGAGTAAGGGGTAGCAAGGGACATAATAACTAGGTAGGCTAGGCTATTTGTTGCATTGTATTTTCCTTAGATGGGCCATTATCCCAGGACATGAGACCATGATTTTAATCAATAAAATTATCTCAGATCTGGTTTTCCCTTCGAGGTTTTTTTCCAGGGGTGTTTACCTAGAAATATTTGTGAAATGTGTATGGTTTCAGTTTTTATGCTTCTGCTAGTGTTTGTTTAATAACCTAGCTGTGCATTTATTTAATAAAGTAATTTTATTCAGAATAAGTTTCGGGTGTTGGGTTTACAAAAATTAACTAGGATTTCTTCGTGCAAATCCTATCTTCTTCTTCTTTCCTCTCATTCATACAATTTTCCCTATTGTGCCAACCCTAAACTCAACACAATCACAAATCCCCTTTACACTCTTAGTGAATGATCAATGAATGATTGATTGATGCCTTAGCACCTTTGAGGTGTGGACTTTTTATATAATAATTTCCTTTCTCTCGCAATCCCATCCAATTATAAGTGGATCCAAGTGCCCACATTGCCAATTTCGATTATGTCCAATGGTGCCTCTACCCCCTTCGTGACTTGTTTGTCAACTATCTAATGTCCAATGGATATGCACCCAAAGTTTTATGTGCCCAAGATTCCCAAGTGCACTTGGAAAGGGTGTGTCCAATGGATGTTTGTCCGACGAGTGTGTACTAGGTGAATGTGCACCCAAAAAGTACATACTACAATTATGCTCCATGGATTTTTGTTCCCGAAGGAAATTTTACCATTCGTCACATCCCCCAAGTCTGGAATGACTAACTCCTTAGGTTTGCCTATAGCCCAAGCACCTAAGTCTAGAAAATCGAGTCAAGTTGTCTATGCCACTTTATTCATTATGCACCATACTTGTGGATTAGATGGGGCCATCTACTTAACCTTCACTTATCCTTCCCTCACCAATATCCCTTCCAATATTATCTTGGTATGTCCAACTAGTGTGAGCTACTAAGGTATGTGGTGTTCCTAGTCCATGAGCATGGACAACTAGCATGTTCATGGTGCACTTTTCCAATGGACCAAGGCACTCCACAATTGACTCTCAGCGAGAGCCTAAATCAATGATAAAAAATCCACTTCCTCCTCCGTTATGCCCTCAAATCCCACTCCTATATGCTAGGTTCAACTATGGAACAAGTACAATGATAAATAATGGAACCCTTTCTCCTCCTAATAGCTAGGTATTTAACATAGATCGATAATCATCTAGGGTTAGGGTTTTTGCATCCTCAACCCTAAATTTGTGAAAAGGTTTTGGAAATTATAGAATCTTCTTAAAAATCCACATGTGTCTAGCCCTACATGTGTGAGTAATGGGGGTTGAATATTTATCCACTTGTACAATGGTGGTCAACAAGGTAGGTCAACTTGAGGGAGGCATAACTTCCACATACAAGCAGAAAGGTCTCAATGTGTAGAATATAATTAAGGGGCTGGAAGATATGCTCGCAAATTTTTGACACCCCAAATTGTAAATCTGTCCCTCAAAATGTCTTTCAAAGGTTCCAAACCCCAAATCTCTAAACTGGGACTTGAAAACAAATTCCTCCATTTTTTCCACCCTAAAATGACCAAGATAGATGAAAAATTATATAGTGATCCAATCTGGATCATTGGTTATTGTCCCATTATGAAAATAGAGATTGAAACAAGAAATGAAATATGATTAGAATTGAAAACATTCCTTGAAGTGAAAGAGGTAATGTAATACCCTAGCCCGAACCACAATTGTAAATGTACATATAGGTTGGTGAGTTGTCAACACTAAGTTTTGGGTTCTATTTTTGTGCATGCACACTAAAGGTGGAGTGCACACTCATTTCATAGCTTGCGCACACTTGAGGAAGTGTGCGAGGATTGTATTGAAGTGCACATCAGACCGATATTTGTAGCTAGCATATTTTGGGGCCATAAAGCTTTTGCATATAAATAATTTTTAGGCTGGAGTGACTGTGTAGTTTAGTGTGACAAACTGCTAAGTTTTGCGCATGCACTAAGGGAGGGTGCGTGCCCATTTCATAGTTTTGTCGCACCTGAATAAGTGCGTTGTGAGGCTAAGAGGTCGACGAGCCTATCTTTGTAAAAATTTAATGACACCGAGATAATTAATGAAAACATATCACTGCATGCAGACCAATCAGACAAAAAGAGATAGGGGGCTTAAAATCCACTAGAAAAGATAAAAGGTGGCTAAGAGTTAGGAAGAGGGAATATTTTAATAATATTTACAAAAAAATAATTTATGGGATATATATTTATCCTAAGTTCCTAAGGGATGGGAACGAGTCACCAAGTGGAGCGAAGCTAGTTCTTGAGGTGAAAAGTGTCTAGTTTTAGACATGCAAATATATTGTTGGGCCTTAGTGTATTTTGGGGGAGATTCTCTCATTCCTTCATCAGGCAGACCAACTTTCCTCTTTTGGGCATCTGTATCTTGATGTAACTTGCTGCCATCACTAACCCTATACTTGGGAAGACATGTATTCTATTGAAGAGGTGTTATTAAAGAGATTGATTGTCCAACCTGTGTGCTATTGAAGAGGCGGGTTGTTAGGCCCATGTGCTATTGAAGAGGCAGGTTGTCAGGCCCGTGTACCATTGAAGAGGTGGGTTGTCAGGTTCATGTGTTATTGAAGAAGTAGGTATTTAAGTCTGTAAGCATGCTCTCCAAGTGAGAGAACTACTAGGAATTTATTTCCCAAGGTGCCCATTTGCAACTACAGGGATCTGAGACTTCATGTCTAGAATGTTGAAGCTCTAGAAGGGAAGTGGGGAAGTCAAAGGATTGTTGATAAGAGAAGGGGCACACTTCCTAGGGTGGGACAGGCATGTGGGGAATGAGGGACTGTAGTTTGTTTACTAGGGTTGGCACCTTTGTCTGAGTGTTTTGACTATTGATAGACCTTAGCTTGGCTTAGGAATCATTTTCCTTGGTGGAGTTTAAGCCCCAAATTGAGGGTGACCTGGTACTGAGAGTTCATGAGCGACATAGTATATGGTTGGGAGGAACGCCTAAGGTCTGTGTGCAGTTGGTGGATTACAACAAAAGATAAGTGCCTTCTTATGTGTATTATTCTCTGAGAAATGTGCATATATATGTGTGTGTGTGTGTGTGTGTGTGTGTGTGTGTGTGTGCATGGATAATATATGTTGTAGAATTGCATGTTTGTTGCATATGCAGGGCATGGCTATGACAATTTATATGTGCTTATATATTGTTTAACATGTGAATGCTTATGCTATTTTTGTTTATGGAATTGGTACATAATTATGTTGGGTTGTGCATGTATTGTTAGTTCTGCATAATTGTTGCAGATGTAAAACATGGTAGTTATTAAGTGTTTCTTGTTAGATAATTTCATGGTAACGGTCATGGGATTATGAGGCAAGGCATGAATCATCGCATTCATAGGGAAATCAATCCACACGTGCAAATGTGACAAACCCTGCATGTGAAATAGGAATGGTTGCATGCGTAGTTGTATTATGAGTTCATGTCATTGTTATAGTCTCTATATGTTAAGTAACTTCAACATTAATCGTATGGGTTCTAGCGCAAAGCTATAAATGTCATGTGTGTTGAGGGACACTCGACTTGGTCGACATAATGGAGGTTGAGCATGCAAAATTACTAAGACACAGTTTTTGCACACAACATGAGAGCGGTTTACATACACCAAGAAAACATAGTTGGACGTAGAACAAGGCCAATTGTGCATGTTGTTGGTTTCAATGAGTTTCTTCCACAAAAGAAATAATTGATATCAGAGATTTACTTAGCGAGTTACGGTAGTGGGGACTTTACAATGTGGTAACAAGACTCAGCCATGAGGCTGGATATGTTACAAAGTGCTATCATAGTTCAAAATTTTGATGTGACATGGTCTAGAGCAGAGCTAGGGACATTACAAAGTGGTATAAGAGATTTTGGTTTAACACTAGACTTGTATGGGCCAAAGATCGACGTGAAGTTAGTGAGGTAGGAATTTTTATGATGGTCACGAGGTCGCAAGCTGAAAATATGGAAAAATCAGTTGATTGAAGAAATGACTCATGTGCGGTAAGTATTGGTGTGTCATGTGTGCATACTAAATTTTGGCACTGCCCGGTGCAAGACTTATGGTGTGCGAAAGATATCAATGAGTGGAGTGTGTGTACTGAATATTGGAACTGTGGGGTATAGGACTAGGGAAGCACACGTAATATGGGGGTGCAATACATGCACGATGAATATGGATGCCATGTAGAATTGATGGGTGTGTGCAAAGCATGCACATTGAATATTGATGATGTGCAGTGAGCACACGTTGAATAGAAGCACCACATGGAGAAAAATTATTGGCACATGCATAGTGTTGGTGTGCAGTGTGTGCATGTGGAATATTGGCGTTGCATGGAGAAAATTTGGAGATGTGCATTGAGTATTGGGTGCAAGAGGGTGCATGGTGAATGTTGGTGCGACACAGAGAAAAGATGTAATTTGTGTGGAATATTGATGCGCGACACAAAATTTGTGCACACTAGATAATGATGGGAAAAACCCAAAAGTTGAGCATGCTAAATATTAGTTCTCGATATAAAAATTGTGCAGACTGAATACTGGTGTGTTGTATGTGTGCTTGGTATAGCGTGTGTAGAGCATGCATGCGTGATGAATATGGGTGTATAACACAAAATTTGTATAGACATGAGATTTGAAAGAAAGAAAAGGAGAGAAAAGAGGAGGAAACGTCTTGGAGAGAGGACTCCAAATATTCACCCAGAATTTTGAATTAGGTTGTTAAATTCACCAGGAATCATAAGAAAGGATTCTAATACACTTATGGAACAAAAAGTGCATAGTATTTATGGTTTTCATAAATTATTCAGTATAAAAAATCTTGTTTCCTGCACATTTTGCAGAGTTAACAACAATTTGATTAGTATAGGATCAACACATGGATCAAAAGCATGGAATATGCACAAAGAACCCACAACCATGAAGATGAGGTCAAAAGGATGTATGAAAATATAGTTGATGAGGATACAGATTCAAATGGACATGGATAAGGAAAGGAAGAAAGCATGAATTTGGTGAAGACCATAAAAAGTTTTCAAAAGGACGTCCAAATCTATAAATTTGATAATGATAGGATTATCAAATCCAAGGAGGAACAAGATGGATTCAAAATCAAGTTGCTACAGAGCTTGGACATAATTGAGAAAAACATGGATAAGGAGACGAATTCAAGCAAATCAAGGAGACACAAGTCTCATGATGAGAGAAGAAAAACAAGAAGTTTTGACAGGAATCACCATCACTCTCCAAGACATTCAGTTGGGAGAGTGTGTAGTAGTTCAATCCCATCTCTTGTCAGGAAGCATAAGAGAAGGTCTAGGGTGGATGAGCTACAAGGAGAAATGAATAAGATTAATCCTCCTAATTTTGATGGTGGGAAAAAGAAGGATGAGTATGTGGAGACCTAGATGTTGGGCATGAGGAAATAATTTCAGTTACATAATTACTCTTCACAGGCAGAAGGGAGAATTTCCATCTACCATCTCAAGGGAAAAGCATCAATGTGGTGGGACCAATTTTTGCAAGTGAAACACATTGATGAGAGAAAGGTTACTTGGAGGGATTTCAAGATGTATTTTCAAAATATGGGTTCTTAGAGATGTTGAAATGTGTTTCTTTCATCAAGGATGAACAAGTTAAGATTTATACGTACCTAAGTGGGCTTCCATCATTTATCAGTGAAAAAATACAATATGATGATCCCAAGACATTGGAGGAAACTATAAGGAAAACCAAGTGTCTCTATGATCAACATAGAGAAAGAACCACTTACCAAAAGGATTGGGAAGATAAGAAGAAAGGAAATATGGAGTAGAGGAAGAAGGGGACCAAGCCACCATTCTTCAGAAATAATTTTCAGGGATAACCAACTCCCAAGGAGCCTAGAATGACAGATGCAATGGGGCAAAGACCAAGGCAACAACCAATGAAGTGTTGGGGTTGTGAGGGAGATAATATGTACATATATTGTCCTCACGTAGGTGAAAAAGTGAGAAATGTTCACAATGTACAAAAATATGATAAAGTGGAGGACATGGG
The DNA here is from genome assembly GCA_009831015.1 of Picea engelmannii. NCBI lineage: Eukaryota > Viridiplantae > Streptophyta > Pinopsida > Pinales > Pinaceae > Picea > Picea engelmannii. Next base: position 13,205 of record WSFP011425346.1, read on the forward strand.
CATAAATGTACCTAGGATCTATGTAGCCATGGATAACAAGCAAGCTAAGCTTCAATTACATATGATTGGAGTGGAAGGTAAGATCAACAACAAATCCATTGTTATTTTAATTTATTTGGGAGATATTCATAGTTATTTAGATCCTAATATGGTGGAAATATTTCAATTGTCAGAAAGCAAGCTTGGAAAATCTTGGTTTGTACTACTAGCTACAAGAGAAAAAAGGAAAATTAATGAGATGGTTAAGGAATGTCCAATGGACATGAATGGACTGAGCACAAAAGAAAATTTGAATATTATACCTTTGGGCTCATATGATTTCCTAATTGGTATGGATTAGTTGGAAATGCATCATGTTTTCTTAGAATGTTATAATAAGGCTTTTACTTTCTTGGATGAAGAAGGGAACTTGAAAACAATACATGGTATTCCAATGGTTGTAACTATTAGAGAAGTTTCAACCTTGCACCTAAAGAAAATATTTAGGAAAGGATGTCAAGGATTTGCGGCACATATGGAAGAGGAACCTAAGGATAAAGTGCCAAATATTGAAGACTATGCAGTTCTAAGGGAGTTTAAAGATGTATTTAGAGAAATACTGGGGTTGCCACCCAAAATAAATATTTATTTATCTATAAATATAATACCTGGAGCAGCCTCAGTATCCAAGACCCCTTATAAGATGAGTACACTAGAACCGAAAGAATTGAAAATGCAACTTTAAGAGCTTCTGAAGAAGGGGTATATACACCCAAGTGTGTCACCTTAGGGTGCCCCTGTATTATTTGTGAAGAAAAAGCATGGAACATTGAGACTTTACATTGACTTCAGGTAGATGAATAAGGTAACAATGAAGAACAAGTATCCTTTGCCAGTGATATATGATCTCTTTGACCAACTGAAAGATACAAAAATATTCTCTAAGATTGACCTCAGATCATACTAGCATCAAGTAAGCATTTAAGAGGAATACGTCAACAACACATTCTTTAGGATGAGGTATGGCCATTATGAGTTTACAGTAGTGCGATTTGGGTTGTCAAATGCACTATATGTCTTCATGTGTTTAATGAATGGTATTTTTGGAGAATACTTAGATAAGTTTGTCATTGTATTTTTGGATGACATACTAATTTAATCAAATTATGAAGAAGAACATGAACAACACTTGAGGATGGTGCTGCAAGTATTGAGAGAACATCATTTGTATGCAAAGTTGAGCAAGGGATCATTCTACCAAAGGAAGATTCATTACTTGGGTCATATCATTTCAAAGGAAGGGATAACAGTGGACCCGGAGAAGATAAAATCCATTGAAGGATGGAAGACACCGAGGAATGTTGTAGAGGTGAGATATTTCATAGGATTTGTAGGGTACTATAGAAGGTTTATTGAAGGATTCTGAAAGATTGCGCACCCAATCACATCCTTTCAAAATAAAGGTGTGATATTTGAGTAGAATTATGATTGTAAAAGGAGTTTCCAACACTTGAAGAGTTTGTTGACAAGTGCGCCAATTTTGAGAATTGTTGATCCTAATGAATACTTAGTTGTGTACATTGATGCATGCAAGGAAGGGATCGATGGAGTCCTTACTCATAATGGGAATGTGGTGTGCTACAAACCATGAAAATTAAAAGAGCATGAAAGGAACTATGATACTCTTGATTTGGAATTGGAAGCCATAGTGCATGTCTTGAATACATGGAAGCACTACCTCATGGGAAGAATATTTGAGTTGAGGACATACTACATTGGTCTGAAATATTTGTTTGGACAACCAACTCTAAATGACATGCAAATAAAGTGGTTAGATTTTCTCAATGAGTATGACTTTGATATAAATCATATCAAGGGAAAAGAGAACAAGGTGCCTGATGCACTCAATAGGAGAGTGCATGAGATGCATGCTACAACCATTAGCATGTACAAATAATATTTGAAACACATAATTTTAGAGGCTGCAAAATTAGATCAACACTATGTTAAATAAATAAAAAGCTACAACAAGGTATTTTGCAATAGAAAATTGAAGATTTTAAGTTAAAAGAGGATGAAATCCTCATGTACAGAGGCAAAGTTCATGTACCAGATTCTCAGGAATTGAAAAATATGTTATTGAAATAAATGCACCATGTGCCTTATGCTAGGAACCCACGCTCCCAAAAGACAATTGCAGTTGTCAAGAAACAATACTATTGACGAGGTATGAAGAAAGAAGTGGTTGATTTTATTTTCAAGTGTTTGAAATGTCAGAAAGTAAAGGCCGAGCACAGACACCCAACTAGTTTTCTACAACCATTTCCCATCCCTTAGTGGAAATGGGAAGTTGTAACTATGGATTTCATCACTAAGTTGCCTAGAAAAAACAAGAAACATGATTCCACCATGGTAGTAGTGGATAACCTTACTAAAGCTTTCCACTTTATTCCAGTAAAGCTCATAAGCCAACAAACATTGTTTATATTTATATGAGGGAAATTTCCAAGCTTCATGGTATACCCAAGACAATTGTATCTGATAGGGATCCCAAATTTACATCAAACTTTTGGAAGGGATTATTTAAAGGATTTGGGACAAATTTGAACTATAGTAGAACCTCTCATCTAGAGTCAGATAGGAAAACAAAGAGAGTCAACCAAGTGATTGAGGATATGATAAGGATGTATGGATGGATAAACCATAAAAATGGGAATATTATTTGAATTTGGTTGAGTTTTCTTATAACAATGGTATCAAGCATCTCTAAAGATGAGCCCATTTGAGGCACTTTGTGGCAGAAAGTGCAACACACCAGTGAGTTGGGGAAACCCAAGAGACAAAGCAATGGTTGGGCCAAATTTGCTAAGGGAAATGGAAGAGAAAATGGTGAAAATAAAATAGAACTTACAGGCTACCCATGACAGGTAGAAACATTATGCATATAAATGCATAACTCACAGAGAATTTAAAGTGGGTGACCACATTTTTTTGAAAGTGAAAGCTAGGAAGAGTTCACTTAAGTTGGGAAATTGTTCAAAGTTGGAAACATGTTTATATGGGCCATTTGAAATCCTAGAGAGGATTGGTCATGTCGCATACATGCTTGCACTACCTACATCCATATGCATTCATAATGTGTTTCATGTATTTTTGCTTAAATTTTTTATTCCTGATGCTAATCATGTAATTGATTGGAATGTGAATAAGGTGGAGCAAGAAGGAAACTTCCAAGTTCATTCGGTGTGCATATTGGACCAAAAATTCAAGTTGCTCCAGAATCAAGCAATAGGATTGGTAAAGGTCTAATGGACCTGTTATGGTCCTGAGGATGCAACTTGGGAGCATGAGTATGCTGTGCATGCAGAGTACCCATATATTTTTGAAGACTTTTGAATTTTTGATTGTACATAATGTTGATGATTGCAGCTATGTGAAACATTCTCCAACTTACAAAACTGTGAGATATGGATCATTGCAGTTATGTGAGTCTTTCTCCAACTTACAAACCTGAGAGAAATACCCTAAGAAGGGTACGTGGTTCCTACATGAGATAGAGATGGAACATAGAGATGAACTCCTCCATTCAAAGAGTTGAGAATAACTCCATATGATTATCCAGTGGGAAAGGCGATATGCTGATTTAGACGTGCCTGTGGCTGAGCACAAGGTGAACGTGTGAAATCCCAAAGTGTTGGGTGCATCGTCATGTGAATAGAAATGAAGATGATGTATTATCCTCCTCTGAGCAGTAGAGTTGACGAGAAACTTCAGATGAATCTCCTATGTGAGGCAGTGGGAAAGAATATTTGTAGAGTGGATGAGCACAGGCGAACGTGTGAATATCCGGTTCTTCTGTGTAATGCAGTGAGCCAGAGATATGGACATCCCTATGAATGTGCCCCTAGTGAATGATCACTAGTGGGTGTATCATATCCCTTGCTATATTTTTCAAGAGTCAAACATGCCTGTAACCCTAATTGTAATCTAAAGGGTACAGGTCGACCCCACCTTAATGTGATTAGTAATAAATGTAAAAGATAATTAATCTGGTTGATATTAATTATAATGTGACTTAGAGAGTCCGGCCTTGTTGTTCCAATAGAAACTTCTGTTGATAGGACAAGTCTAATATAAGTAAAGGAAGATTCCCCATTGTGGAATCAGATCCTTCAAAAATGTTTGGAAATTTCAGCAAGTACACTTCCTTGGGAAACATGCGCACCTCTCTTGGGCGCTAGTATTCTAGGGTTTGAACACCCTCTTGTGTTCTAGGGTTTATATTGTTGGTGAAGTTATTTCTCTTGAATAATATAGAAAAGGATTTGGTTGGGTTTTCTTCCCTTGTTGAGAAGGGTTTCATAGGATACTTCTTGTGTTCTTGTGCATGGTGCTTCTTCTTGTGATCTTGATTGCTGCAACATTAATGGTTTAAGTAAAATGATAAAATAGAATGAACTTCATGCTTAAGCCTAGGTTATTGAAAAATCAACATGGTATCAGAGAATAGGTCTTGAAGAACCCATTGCACAAAACTTCAAGGAAAACCTCTCTCTTTTTGCAGAACCATACGACCCTCCTAGGGTTTCTAGAAATTTTGTACGACCCTCCTTCTTTCCCAGTTTCATCCCTTAATACTTGGAAGTTGGGGATATTTTTGGAATAGGAGTGTACAACCTCCTTCAATGCACCTCTAACAAGATTTAGATCGAAATTCTGAGCATTTTGAAATTTTGTCCCTAGGGTTTCTATGGTTTCGCCAATTTCTACAGAAATTTCAGTATTAGGGTTTCTACAACTCATTGAAGTATCTCTTCAGCTCACCAATGTTCTCCTATATTTCAAAGTCTTATTGTTGGCAATCATAAGTCTAATAAAACCTAAAATTTCTAGCCTATCCTAGTCGTTAGGTTTTCTAGCCCAGTTGACAAAGGGTGGTGAAGAATCTAAAATTATGATGAAATAAACTATGATGGAAGATAAGCTTGATGGATCAAGCAACTTCAAATTCCTAGAAGACAAGACTTCAAAGGAAGACTTATTGTGGGTGATGCAAAAGGTGTCACTGTGACATACCTCCTTCATGAAGATGTCAGAGGACAAGAGATCAACCATGTGCCATTGGAGAAATTATATTAGCACCCTTAGGTATGCACTTGTACATATATTATTTGTATCATTGTCACGAGGGTAATTGCAGGAAGAAGGAACCTTTTTATGAAGTCTTGGATCCAGAGGGATCTTAGTGTATTCAGAGGAACAACACACTGGAAGTGAAGACTCCAGGTTTGATTGTTTAAATTTTCATTCCTCTAACCTATATTTCTAAAGTTTTCTACATTACAAGTAGGTTTTGTAGCTGTGACAACAATCCTTAAATTGTTTTGATTATAGAGATGTACCCATTACTCTCCTTTATGAGATATTCTTGTTTTTGGTTCCTCTTGTTTTCTTGTTCCAGACAGGTTAAGAACAAAGGAATATGCCCATCCTTCAGAGGGAGTCAAAACTATTTTAGAAAGAAGAAGAATAGAATCATCATTGAGACAACCAATGCAATAATGCATGATCAGAATCTCTCTATGATTCCATGGGAAGAAGCATGCATGAAACAATATATGTTTAGAGCAAGAGTCTTCATTAGACTTTTAAAAACATAACTCCCGAAGAAACCTTCACCAAAATAAAGCCTAAGACTGAACACTTCAGGTTATTTGGGTGCCCAGTGTATTTTCATGTACCCAAAGAGAAGAAGTCCAAGCTAGATCCTTTAGAAATAAATGATACAGTGAATCTTCAAAGACATTCCAAATCGACATCTCTGGTCAGAGATAGATTGAGACAAGTAGAGACATTGTCCTTGAAGAAGAGATAGTCTTTCAAAGATCCAGAGAATCTCAGATGGAGATTAAAATTAAGACAATACCTTCTCCCCCTTCAACAGTTTAGAGGGAGACAAACATTATTCCAGTTGATCAAGTTGCTCCAGTTGATATTTTCAGAGATATTGCAGTAGGGCATACAATACCTACCTAGACTCACTCTGCAAGAGGCAAAGAAGCATACAATCCTATCAAGGCACATCCCGAGAAAGAAAAAAGAGATTTTCGATCTATCCTTCAGTCATGAACCACTTAATTGATGTTGAGCCTCCTTGTCTTAGAGAAGCAACGGGAGAAAAAGTATGACAAAATGCCATAACAAAAGAATACCAATATATATTAAAGAATGATGCATAAGATATTATTCAGGGACCAGAAGGGAAGTTTGTGGTAACTTCCAAGTGGATCTATAAGATTAAGCATGCAACTGATGGAAGTGTCGAGAAATACAAAACGAGATCTATAGCCAGAGGTTTCTCACAAATAGAGGGAGTTGTCTATGATGAGACACTTGATCCAGTAAAACCTGATACAATTCCATCTATACTACCATCCATGAGTTGGAAACTATATCAGATAGATAAATTCTTGATGAGTTTGTATTTCACCAAGAGTGTTGTTGATCCAAACCTATATCATTACAATGTTGATAACGAGAGCCTGATTTTGATGACTTATTCAGAAAGCCTTGTTGTTGGATACAAATAATCCTTGAATTGTGAATTAGAGATGAATAATATGAGTATGATGCACTACTTCTTGAGACAAGAAGTATGACAGAGGACCAATAAGATTTTCTTGAGTTAAGGAAAATATACAGTGAAAATAAATAATTTCAAGTATGACAGATTACAAAATCTACCATGATGGATTGATGATGATTCAGACAAGACTGATCCATAGTTGATTGGATCATTGATGTATCTAGTTAACACCAAACTTGATTCATGCCATGCAATGAATGTGCTTAGTCATTTCATGAGTCAACTGAAACAAACTCACTAGAAAAAAACAAAACATGTATTAAGATATATTTGAGGCACAGTTGGATATGGCCTGAGACATGCCTTCAGTGTGAACTTGAGTTTACATGATATGCCGATTCAGATAGAAAAGAAAGTACAATAAACTGGAAGATCACATCTGGTTGATGTTCTACCATGAAATTTTCCATGGTTTCCTGATGCAGCAGGAAACAAAACTCCGTGGCCTTGAGTGCACCAAAGACAGAGTATATATCAATGAGTGTGTGAAGCAATGTGGCTTCATAAAATTCAAACAAATTTTCTTGACCATGAGATGGATCCTATGATGATAACCAAGAGCTGTGTATAAAGATCCTTGAGAACCTAGTGTTTTCTGATGAATTGAAACACGAAAAGATGAAATATCCTTATATCAGAGATATGATGCAGAGGAAAAATCATACACATGCAATACCTTCCTACACATGAGAAAATTTCAGACATATTCACCAAAATAACTTGGTAAAGAATGACTCCCTAGTTGAGAGGGAGTATTGATGACTCCAGCCAAGAAAAAATTCAAAATATATCTGTGTGAGACTTGGCATGATAAAGAATGCCTCCTTAGCTGAGAGGGAGTGTTGATGATTGCAACTATGTGAGACATTCTCCAACTTACAAACCTGTGATATGTGTATCATTACAACTATGTGAGTCTTTCACCAGCTTACAAACCTGAGAGAAATCCCCTAAGAAGGGTACATGGTTCCTACCTGAGATAGATATGGAACGTAGAGATGACCTCCCACATTCAGAGATTTGAGAAGAAATACAGATGATTATCCAATGGGAAAGGTGATCTATTGAGATAGATGTGCCTGTGGCTTAACACAAGGTGAACGTGTGAAATCCTAAAGTATTGGGTGCATCATCATGTGAGCAAAAATGAAGATGATGTATTATCCTCCTCTGAGTAGCAGATTTGATGAGAAACTCCAGATGATTCTCCTATGTGAGGTAGTGGGAAAGAAGATTTGTAAAGTGGACGTGCCTGTGGAAAAGCATAGGTGAACGTGTGAAGATCTGGTTCTTCTATGTAATTCTTCTGTGTAATGCAGTGAGCCAGAGATATGGAAATCCCTATGGATGTGCCCCTAGTGGATGATCACTAGTGGGTGTATCATATCCCTTGATATATTTTTCAAGAGTTAGACCTGCATGTAACCCTAATTGTAATGTAAAGGGTACAGGTCAGCATGACCTTAATGTGATTAGTAATAAATGTAAAAGATAATTAATCTGGTTAATATTAATTATAATGTGACTTAGAGAGGTCGGTCCTGTTGTTCCAATAGACACTTTTGTTGATATGAAAAGTCTAATATAAGTAAAGGAATATTTTCCATTTTGGAATCATATCCTTCACACATGTTTGGAAATTTCAGCAAGTACACTTCCTTGGGAAAAGTGTGCACCTCTCTTGGGCACTAGTCTTCTAGGGTTTGAGAACCCTCTTGTGTGCTAGGGTTTATCTTGGTGGTGAAGTTATTTCTCTTGAAGGATATAGAAAAGGATTTGGTTGGGTTTTCTTCCCTTGTTGAGAAGGGTTTCCCATGATACTTCTTGTGTTCTTGTGCATGGTGCTTCTTCTTTTGATCTTGATTGTTGCAACATTAATGGTTTAAGTAAAATGATAAAATGGAATGAACTTCATGATTAAGACTAGGTTATTGAAAAATCAACACATAATGCACTAAGGACAGTGCATTAATAAGGGGGAGAGGAATGTAATACCCTAGCCCGAACCCCAATTGTAAATATAAATATAAATGTACGTATAGGCTGGTGAGTTGTCAGCACTAAGTTTTGGGTTTTTCTTTTGTGTGCATGCACAAAAGGTGGAGCATGCACCAATTTCATAGTTTTCACACACATGAGGAAGTGCACAAGGATTGTATTGAAGTGCGCATCAGACCGGGCTTTGTAGCTAAGATATTTTGGGGCCAAAGAGACTTTGTATATAAATATTTTTTAGGTTGGAGTGCATGTGTAGTTTAGTGCGACAATGTGTTGAGTTTTGCACACGCACCAAGGGAGGGTGCATGCCCATTTCATAGTTGTGAATGCACCCAAATAAGTTCGTCGTGAGGCTAAAAGTTTTGTAAAATGTAATGAAACTCAAATAATTAATGAAAACATATCACTGCACGTAGACCAATCAGACAAAAAGAGATGGGGGGATTAAACTCCACTAAAAAAGGAAAAAGGGGCTAAGAATTAGGAAGAGGGAATATTTTAATAATATTTCCAAAAATATAATTTATGGGATATATATTTATCCTAAGTTCCTAAGGG
>WSFP011425350.1:0-22384 GCA_009831015.1 Picea engelmannii
AACATCATGTATATCAAAATGACATAAATAACTTATATCTTGAGGATATAGATCTTGAAGTTGATATTGAAAATATACATTTCCCCGATGAAGAATAGAGATTACAAGAAACCCATCAAATTGTAGTTGAAATAGCCACACAAGAAGAAAAATCATTTACTATACAAAATGCACTATTTGACAAGGATTCTAGAAAGCTAGTATTTGGAGTAAATCAGAGAAATAAAAAAGGAAAATCATGTTCTGAATATGATCTTAGTAATTTTCTTGCATCTCAAATTTCTAAGATACACAAGGTAACTGGTGAATCCTTGAATGTTTCAATTGATGACTTAGAAGCACATAATTCCAAATTAAAAAACAATCAGAGAACGGGAATCCACTTTGATGCTTCCCCCTATTCTTGCAAGCCAATTACTCATTGTGAATCCAAGAACACCTGATTTAAAATTGAAGGGATCGACAATTTTGTTAATGACTGTCAGAAAATTTGTTGAGGAAAATATAAAAATAAGAATGTCACCCATCATGGAGGCATAGGATGTATCTAGTAATATTATTTATTTTAGATCTCGAGTAAATGCTTATAATGAATTATTTCAAGAATATTATAAACATGAAGAAGGGTTTTACAAAGATGTTTTTATACCATTTGTAATCAAAGTTTCCAACATGACCGAGCTCAAAATTAGGGAAGAAGACTTGACATCCCCATCCAAAATGAAATAGTTGAAAGCATGTTGGATCAAAAAGATAAGTTATTTGAAGGATATTATGGACAATTGCAATGAAATTGTAAATAAAAAGGAAATGTTATTCAGAAAACTCACTGAGATAGACTTGGCAGGAAACACTAGAGAAGTAAAAGACTCAAGATTAATCATAAATTCTATATTTATGATGAAGCAATAATTTGAATATCACGTGGACATATTGAAAAACATTTCAGCTGAAAATTTCAATAGTATAATTGAATACAATGAAAGAGAAATTGAAGATTCGCTAGTAGATTATGCAAACAAAAATCAAGATATTGAAGAGTTAATTCACAATATTTCACATGACTTAAGAGATTTGGAAGGTGTGTTATTTGATGTTAAAATTAAACATGAGATAAATGTGGCCCCAATGAAGGATTACATAGAATAATGGTTTAAAAATCCCTAATCAAGATTACTTAGGAAAATCAAGAAACGAAGGTTAGTACAGGTCCAGAAATCATCAACAAGGAAGATAAAAGGATACTGGAAACATCAAAGTAAAGGGAGATATTCCATCATAGTAAGTCTATACTAATCATATTTTATTCCTTTTTTCAGAGTTCATCCATTTGTATTCATTCTTTCGTTGGAAGAATATAACTGGATTTTGATAACTTCTCTTTTGTCTTATGTCCATATTTTGTTGTATGTCCCTTGTTCCAGTTCTGCATATTCTTCTTCATATTTATCATATGTATTTAATGGTCCACGGGAGCCCCAATCCCATTCCATTCGTGGATGAATGCCTTTAATTTTCTAAGATTATAAAAGACTCATATTATTTTTGAGAAATTCCAAAGAACTATTTCAGAGTTAATTTCGATTATGTCTTGTAACTCTGAGTTTTGAGTACAAGTTTTTTGAAGTTGGACTATCAAAATCTTATTTTTATCTCAATAAGTAATACTCTTTCAAATTTCTATTGTGTGTTGGACCATTTTCCCCTTTTATTTTGAATGTGATTAGAAATATCAAAAAATTATGATGGATGTGAGAGTTTATGTTATTTCCTGCAATTTATCCATTTCTAGCAAATGTGGTGTTTAAGGTTCCTCGTCCATTTCTCAGGAAATCTTGTGTTTTATGATATTTTAAATTTCTTTGAGCAATAAATATTTGGGTTTGTCTTATTGGCATAATCCAATTTATGTTTTAAAACTTTTGAAAATTTTGCAAAGGAGTATCGCCTCTTTAAAAACGCAGGGGGATTAATATCCTTGTGAGATTGTCGTTTCGGTCTTAACAGATTTAAATGTCAAAAATTTTGGAAACCATACCGGGGAACTCAAAAATGAAGTTTTTAGTTTTATAGCAATATTAATCATGACTATAACTCAATCTGAACAACCCCAGTTGCAAATTGGATTGGGAAACCAAAGAAGTATTTTACATCACTTGTATAATCTAGTCCTTGAAACTGCTCAGACTCCTGAAGAGTTGGAAAAATATTGGCAGAATCTTGTTCAAGAAGAAGAAAGATAAATTCTTAGAAGGAAAAGAAGAGAAGAAAGAAAATGAAAATGGAATCATATAAAGGCCATGTTACTAGGAGTAAAAGAAAGAAAAAGGAGAAAGTTCAAATCTTGAAAAATAAAAGTCTCAAATCATGGAAGATAGAGAAGAGAGAGATGAGGAAAGGCACGAAGAAAGGCATGAGAGGGACAAAATTCCATTAAGAAGGGCCATAAATTCCCTTCTCAATCTTCAAGGAGAGAAACATCCATTACCAACTCTCCCATGGGGAGCATTGCTAATATCTTCAGTAGATGGAAGACTTGATCCTAAAAGACATATGGATTTGTTATTAGACACGTGTGATTTTCATTTGATACAACATGATGATGTTATGGTGAGGTTATTCCTCCAAACACTGACTAGCCAGGCATATGAATGGTACACATCTCTTCCCATAATATTTATTTCAGATTTTGATGATATTGAGAGATAATTTTTGACCATGTATGCTCCTCCAGTGGCATACCATACTCTCCTCACCAATTTCACCCAAATTTGCATGATTAAAGGAGAAATAATTCGATATTTAAATCTAATATTTTTCAAAACACAATAAAATACTTGAAGAGAAAAATCCAAATGATCAAGTAACATTGGATTGTTATAAAAATGCAATGCCCTCAAACGTGAAGTTTTCCATTAGAGATTATTTAATTGAATATTTACATCATGCAATACAAAAGGCCACATAAATGGAAGACATTATGTTGGAAATTGGTGCAGACCCTAAATTTGTCATTGGAAAAACTCAAAAACAAATGAATTATCTTACCATTTCTAATCAAGGGGCATCGAGTTCAAGAAGAATAGAATATAAAAGAAATCATAGTATTGAAACTCAAGGAACTAGTGGAGGGATGTTCAAAGGAACAATTCTTAATTTAATAAATGACCCAGAGTAGGCACAAGAAGCGAAGCAAAGGATGGAGATAACACAAATGAATCAAACTATTTGGTAGATGCAAAATGAAATTACTAGATTAAAGAGGAATGATAATTATAATCTTAATCGAAGAATGCATGTTCTATAGGAAAGGAGGAATCCAATTCATTTACAAAGAGCAAGAAATGATAATGCTAATGATCAACAAAGACAAATATTTCCAACGACACCAAATCCAAACACAATAGTACTTGAAGATGATTTTGATGAACAAAATATTGATCAAGAGGTTGATTGTATTCAAGAAGAACTTCTTGAATCTGTATAGATGGATGAAGGCGAGTCATCCATGTATATATTCAATGAGCAAGAGGAGAAATATATCTCACAAGACAATGTTGTCCAATTATGGGCATAAGTAAATAAATTTAGATCGAAAGAAAATTTAGAAAAAGAAAAAGAAAAGGAAAATAAGAATGAAAAAGAGAAGAATAGATCAAGCGGTTTGGAAATAAGCCAGCATCAAAAAAATTTAAATCTTCCTCACCAAATGTGATACACTATAATTGAATATCTCTCCAAATTGAGAATCAGCTTGCCTTTCATGGAAGTGATTAAAATTCCACAACAGAGAGAAAACCTTCTAATAATTTTGGATGAGCCAAGTAGTATAATGGATGTTGTTGTTACAAATCTAAGGTGAAGTCAAAACATATCAACAGTTAGGCTAAAATGAAAAGTCCCCCCTTTTATATTTCAATAGAGAATCATGATGTAGTGCTTCACAATTGTTTGATAGACACCGGAGCAACAAATAACATTATGCCCCAAGCAGTAATGGGGGCGCTTGGTATGAGTTGTACTAGATATTATGAGATGGGTGAGAACAAGTATGCCATTGTTTCCAGAAAATTTCCTTCTTATGGAGAAATTAAAGACTTCTATTCTTGGATCACTATTGCCCCTCATATCATCAATGTTTTCACCATCATAGTGGTTGATATTCCTCCAGCCTATGGAGTAGTCCTCAAAAGAGATTGTCCATCAATGATTGGAGGTTATATCATGAATGATGGTGGTTGCATGATGCTTCCAAATAAAGAGGGAACAATGCTCAAGGTGCCTCGTGAGAATATAAATCCTTTCTCTTTCAAGAAGAAAGAAAATGAATTGATGGAATATTATGTTGATGCATGTATAACAAATTATGTTGTGCTTGATTCAAAACAATTAGAAGACTTTAAAAGGGAAGAAAAATATTTCACTAGATTCTGGAGAATGTCATTCAATGGATCATGTTCGAGTTCAAGGAATGGTGTTGGAGTTTTATTCAAAAGTCCTGATAAAATTATACATTTGCATGCTATCAGATTGGAGTTTGTATGCACAAATAATGAAGCAAAGTATGAGACATTGATTTAGGGGATTATTCTAGCATTAGAAATGAAAATTGATCACTTATCATAAATGGTGAGTGTGAATTGGTTATAAACTAGATAACTCAAAAATACAAAATCAAAAAGAAAAGGTTGAAACTTTATGTGAAAAACCAAATGAACTAATGGAGTCATTTAGTTAGTTTAACATATTTTTTGTTCCTAGAGAACAAAACCAGAAAGTAGATTCTTTTTCACCTACTGCATCATTGTTTAATCTAGATGATCTCCAGAATAAGAATACTTTTCAAGTAAAAAGAACGTTCAGACCCCCAGGTCCTGATAATCAAGAATATCTCCAAGTATTTGAGAATGATGAAGAGTTGAATGATTTCCTTGCTAATGAGGATGCCCTTGAAGAAAGTAATAATAATGCTACACCTGTTCCAAAAAATTGTATCAAATTTGAGTCTTTCTTTATAAGAGATGATCAAGACAAAAACATTCAAGAAGAAGAATATGTGTGAAAAGTGTAAGGAACATAAAAGACAAATATTGGAACAAAAATATCCCCTACATATGTGAATATTGGGATAGATTTCACTCCAAAAGAAATTGTCCAAGATACTGCATTATTTAAAGAATATTTTGATGTTTTTGCATGGACCTATGATGATCTCAAGCATATGACAAATAAATATTCTAGCATGTCATACCATTGAAATAGGGAGCCAAGCCATTTAAACAAAATCTCATAAATATAAATCCAAAGTTGAATCCCTTGGTGAAGATAAAATTGGAGAAATTAAAGAAAGATGGAATCATTTTTCCTACCAGGAACTCAAAATGGCTTTCCAATCCAGTAGTAGTGAGGAAGAAAACCGGAGAAATATGTTTGTGTGTTGATTCCAAAGAACCAAATAAAGCAAGTATTAAAGACAACTATCCTCTTCCTAACATGGAATTTTTGCTTCAACAAGTTACTGGATCAACTTGTATGTCTATGTTAGATTTCTTTTCCGGATACAATCTAGTATTAGTTGTCGAGGAGGACAAGCCTAAAACTACTTTCATAATACTATGGGAGACCTATGCCTACGCTCATATGCCTTTTGGCCTAAAGAATGTTGGAGCTACTTTTCAAAGAGCCATGGATCATGCTTTTAAGGATTTAATAGGGAATTTTTTTGTTGATTATCAAGATGACCTCACTATCAATTCTAGGATAAGAGAAGAAAATACAAATCATTTCAGAAAAGTTTTTGAAAGGTGCAGATTATATGGGATTTCTCTTAATCCAAAAAAAAAGTGCTTATTTATAGTTTTTGAAGGGAAATTATTGGGGTATATATTCAAAAAACAAGGGGTTTATATCAATCTTGAAAGAGTCAAAGAAATCAATGAATTAAATCCTCCAACTTCAAAAAAGGGTGTAGAGTCATTTTTGGAAAGATAAATTTTGTAAGAAGATTTGTTCTAGATTATGCAACTATTGTCAAACCAATCAATATTTTTATTAAGAAAGATCAAATATTTTAATGGACTAAATATATCCAAAATCCCTTTAATAATATCAAGCGTACAATCACCACAACACCTGTATTAATCAGTTCTAATTTTGACAAAGATTTTATCATATATTATTTTTCTACATAAGGGACCATGGATTCAGTCCTTACAAAGAAGAATATCAAAGGTGAAGAGATTCCAATAAGCTTCATGAGCAAGACCCTTCATGATTATGAACTGAAATATTCATAAATTGAAAAATAGGCTCTTTCTCCAGTCAAGGCGGTGGCTCAATTCCGAAGTTATATTTTGAATTCTCATGTTATAACATATGTTCCTTCATTCCTAGTAAATATTCTCTTAAATAAACAATTAAGAGAAGGAAAATGGGAAAATTGGTTGGCTAAGATTCAAGAGTATGACATAGAAATTACACCACTTAAAGCAATTAAAGGACAAGGATTATGTAAGCTTATTGCAGACAATGATTCATTAAATGGAGTAATATCTTGTTCAACTGGGAACCCTATGCTAACTTCATAATGGTATACATACATTATTTTCTATTTGATATTTGGACTATTCCCAAACAACATGACTCCCAAAGAGAGAAGAGTATTGAAAATGAAGTCAAATTAGTATGTATTAGTCACAAAAGTTTTATTAAGAAGGAATCATGATGGAATACTATTGAGATGTGTAGATTCAAACAAAGACTGATAATTTATAAAAGAGTTTCATGAAGGAATTTGTGGAGGAAAATTCGCACCTACTACTACTTCCCCTAGAATAATAAGTTCATGGTATTATTGGCCAACAATCTTTCAAGATTCATATGCAATGGTAAGAAAATGTTTTTCTTGCTAGAAATGTTTTGGAAAAATGGAGAAAGTTGCAATGCATTTACAACTTGTATTGGTAGAAGAGTTGTTCACAGAGTGAGGACTCAACGTGATTGGACCAATAAACCAAAAATCCAACAAAGAACATGCACACATTATTATTGTCACAGATTATTTCACAAAGAGGCAAGAGGCAATAGCGTTAAAAAGGGTTCATTATGAAGAATTGATAAGATTTATCAAGCACAATATTCTATCAATATTTGGAGTGCCAGAAAATTTTATCACCGATAACGGGTCAATCTTCATTGGATCAGAGTTTAGCAAATTTTGTGTGGAATTTGGTATTATAATGGGACAATATTCAAATTACCACCCCCAAGGAAATGGATTGGCCCAATCTACAAACAAGACTTTGATCCAAATTCTTAAAAAAACAATTGATCAAAATCAAAAGGATTGGCATTTAAAATTAACTAATTCATTATGCGAGAGTAGAATGACACCATAAGGCAACACTGGGATGTCTCTATATACATTGGTATATGGAAAAGAAGCAAAAATGTCAATCAATCTAGAATTAAATGCTTTGACTTATGTTGTAAATATTAAAGACATAGAAGATATTTCTCCTTTGCACATAAGGCTAAATCAAATTTAAAATTAGAAGAAGAATGAGTTGGGGCATTGAAGAAAATAGATCAAAGACAACATGATGTCAAGAAATATTTCGATCAAATTGAAACAATCAAGAATTTTCAAAAAAGTGAATTGGTATTTCTCTGGAACAAAG
This sequence comes from Picea engelmannii, assembly GCA_009831015.1. Taxonomy (NCBI): domain Eukaryota; kingdom Viridiplantae; phylum Streptophyta; class Pinopsida; order Pinales; family Pinaceae; genus Picea; species Picea engelmannii. The sequence continues at coordinate 7,680 of WSFP011425350.1, forward strand.
CTAAAGAAAAATATTCAATGCATACAAATTTTGAAGCCCTTTGGATTGGTCCTTATATCATTGAAAAGATCTTGATATTTAATTTGCACATGCTTAAAGATATGAAGGGGACAATATTGATGTTGCCATTCAATGGGAAGCATCTCAAGAGATTCTTTTCTTGATTGAATTTCTTCCTTTTTGTATTTTATTCTTTTTTTGTTTTGTATATTCTCTTTCTCTGACTCCATAGCCCAATGGAGAAGATACTTGGTTTTCATATTTTGGGTTCTCAACAACCCATAGGGGGTCACTGTCCCGCAGTTGAAGCCAATTGTTGACCCCTATATTTTATTTTCCCTATTACTTCTCCATACTTAGAAAAATTTCTCGTTTTTATTTTTGTAAAAATCTACCTTGTATTTTCTTTCACCAGATTTAATCATTTTATTTCACGTCATTGCGGGTTAGCATACTTTTATTTTTAATTCCACTATCACCAAAATTCCCTTTCACTTCTGCGATCCCCAACTTGCACAACACTTAAAAATATTTTCTATTTCTTTTCACACCATGGGTTCATAGGTCCCGAGTTTCTCATCTCTATTTACCCTACAAACCCAACCGAAAATGATACTTAACCATTTTATTACATTTTTCTTACCACACAACACTTATGCATTTTTCTTCACATTGGACTGACGAGGTTCACCCCAACTTTTCTTTCATATCCACCCCTACCATAACATGACTTTTATTTTAATACTTTTCTCGAGATACATTTGATGTTATTACTACAAAAGATAATTGTTGTGTAAATCACGAAAAGGATGTTATTAATGGTAGATATATCGAGGGATTTTCCTTCAATGTGCATTAAAAGTTCTCCATTGGGAAAATATTAAGTCATTATTATCTATACAAGTGCCTCACTTCTACAAATATCTTCTAAGTAATTACACAAATTGTCCACCAACTTTATGATTGTAGGAAGGAAACATTTATGTCGAGATATAGTGAATATTTTTGGATGGGAAGATCAAAATTTCCAGTGGTCGAGATCCCATTGGTATTACTCTACATTACCTCTAAATCAAAAGAAACAAAAATGTAGTATGGACATCGGGAATTTCTCTTGTTGGATGAGTACCAAAAGTATTTGATTGTAAATAAGTTGTCACCTGGTGCATTGATAAGCATATTCCAAACCCCTTATTGTGAACCCCTTATTTCATTACCACCAATATTTTTCAAGAAGATGTTGAAGTTACCAAATCCAACTCTTACCTTTAAAGGATAAGAAGCAAGGTATTTTATCAAGAAAAGAAATAATAGGCTCGACCTTCCACAAGAATATAATGAAGACCCTGCAATGATGCATGTTGCCATAACAAAGATTCAGATTAGTTCTTTGAAAAACCATTATTGAGAAATTGCATGGCTATTCACTAGAGTTACTGGTCAAGAAAATATGACGACCATCTCTCAGTTGGATATTTACATTTTGCACTTTACAATTAATGAAAAAACCATCTTCGACTAGGGAAAGATTATCTCTATCGAAATTTCTTCCCATCTTTCAAATTTTAAGAAAGAAAAGAAAATTTTCATGGCTTCATATTTAATATTTGATATTACATACTGCCATATTTTCAAGGGATTAACAATCAACAAGAGAATAGACTACAAAATCGACCCTGTAACTGTCTAGTACTAATCTCTTTGGAGACAAAAGACCTCTATTTATTTTTATGAAGTACATAATGAATTTGTTACAGTTTTCAAAAAACGTTTTTTTCTGGAGATAACACATTTAGGTTGTCATCAGAGGCAACAAATTTCCTATATAATAACGGTACCATAGAGAAGAGAGAAAAATATAATTTAATTAGAATCTTTTATTGTCAAGAAAGTCCATCTTTTCTCCCTTACTACATTTCAGATAAAGTGTTTATCACCGAAGTTGCTAGGCAATATGGATTTTGGCTTAATTTTTTTTATGAGAAGAGAAAAAGGAAATTTATCCCATTATCATGGAAGGCCGGAGAAATTGTATTACGAAACATAACCAAAATCAATGAAATCTCAACCCATTTCAATCATTTGAATTTGAAATATGCATAAAAAATCAAAGGATTTGACCCAAGCCATATTTTTTATGACCACATGCAGTCAGTAGGATTCAGTAATGTTGTACCCAAAAAATCATATTTGGAGAAGAAGAGGGTAATACTCAAGATACTCTGGTGCAACCTATTGACGATATTGAGACTCTAATAAGCACTACAGATCAACATAAGAAAAAGGAAAGGTTCCAAATGAAAAACATGCTCAATATCCAATATTTTCATAGAAAAAATACTTACCCAAGTACAATGTTCAAACAACAACACAACATAAAAATATTTCAAGTGGAAATTCAAGTGGAGGAGGTGATAAAATCCTCCTCAAGAAAAAATGGAAAATCGCCCCAAAAATCAAGTAAGAAAGAAGAGAAAGGTTCCCCCTCAAGAAGAAACAGAGCACCAGTATCTGAAAATGACACAAAAAACTTATCTCTTGAGGATATGGATCTTGAAGTTGATATTGAAAATATAAATTTCCCTTATGAAGAAAAAAGATTACAAGAAACCCAACAAACTATGGTTGAAATAGCCACACAAGAAGAATATTTTTCAGAAGAAGAATCATTTACTATACAAAATTCATTTTTTGACAAGGATTCCAAAAAGCTAGTATTTGAAGGAGTAAATAAAAGAAATAAAAAAGGAAAATATAGTGTTGAATATGATCTTAGTAAGTGGCCAACAATTCACATTTCTAAGACACACAAGGTAATTGATTATTCCTTGGATGTTTCAATTGATGACTTAGAAGTAAAAGATGCCAAATTAAAAGAAAAAGTCAAAGAACTAGAATCCCCTTTGATGCATCCCCTATTATTGCAATCCCATTAGCCATTGCGAAGCTAGGAACACCTGATTTGAAATTGAAGGGATCGTCAAGTTTGTTGATGACTGTCAAAAAAATTGTTGAGGAAAATATAAAAAGAAGAACGTCACGCATCATGGAGGCATGGGATGTATCTGGTAATATTATTTCTTTCATATCTTAAGTAAATGATTATAATGAATTCCTTAAATAAGATTATAAACATGAAGAAGGGTTTTACAAAGATGTTGGTGTACCATTTGTAATTGTTACACCTCAAAATTACTCACTTCAATAGTGTCGCAAGTGTCATCATTACAAGTGTTGTAAGTGTCACATCTTGTCTGCAAGTGTCACATCTTGACCACAAGTTTCGCAAGTGTCACAAACATCATACTACCATATTACCTATGTCGTATCTCTAATGACATCATAAGGACACTTAAGACACCTCAAAGACTAGTTTTAAAGAAGAGAAATCAGTTGACAAGAAGTACAAGCCTTTTGTCATTGGAAAAACCACTCAAATATGGATTTTGGAGAGGAGCGTTTCCCTACCCACTGTAAGGGAGTGATAGCACCCCCTGAGCCTCTTTGGGGGAGTGTTTGAGTTCTCTGTGCACACTTTTGTGGGAGTGCTACCCTTTCTAAGCGAGTTTTTAGTTTGTTGAGCCAAATCAGGGAAGAATCCCCTCAATTTTTGAAGGTGGTTGGATTTGAATAGAAGGTCAAGGCATGATCTTAGGGAAGATCCTCAAATGAAGGAGAAGAATCCTCAACTTATCCCAAATATCTCTCAAGTGGTTGGGCCTCTCCAAGGTTTTATAAGGAGGGCTCCTCATGGTGAAAGGGGGATGGAGATTGAGAATTATACCTAACTTATGATCTCATAACAAGGTATTGACAGAAAATATTGGAGATAAGAAACTTATGATCTCATGAGTGAGATTTCATCAAATAAATCAGTGTAGATTACCTAAGAAAAGGGGTTGGACAAGGAGAACTAGAATAAGTTGTTGCACCTTCATTGGAGGATTGTAAGTACTTTTACTTGTTCTCATTAATAATCAATGATCGGCATGTTTCTTTCAAATTTATGTTCATTCCACATGCATTTGTCTGTAGTAGATGGATCTATATTTGAGATAATCTCAGTAGAGTAGGAAGTCCATTGTATCTTTGTTTGTTCTACAGGACCTATCAGGGAGCTCAGGATCGAAGCTTAGCCTGGACTTTGTAAGGACAAACATCGTTAATAAGGTACATATATTTCTTCTTATCCTTCATATATTAGCTTGATTAGATATAAAAGGATGTTAGTGTCCATGTTAAGCACTTTTATATTTTGGACTTAGGAGTCTAGAGACTAAGAGAGAATCCGCTTGTTCGTAGGAGGATTCACCTGTAACAGAAATTGGCGACTCCACTGGGGATCAAAGGAGCTCTGATTTTTTGTTTCCTTTCCCAGATCTTGTTTTGGCCCTTTGACCATTCATTTGACCCTCTCCATACTGTATCTTTGATTCTTATATTTGTTTGATTGCCTCCTTATTTCATCATGATCACCCTGATTTACTGAGATTGCTTGATTTTTTTGAGTTTCTGGGAATTTTTCTGAACTTTTGAAGCAGAGCGCTCCCCTTCCCTTGCTATCAGAGCGTTAACACTCCATGGTGGTCTTACAAAGAGCATTGGAACGCTCTCATGCCCCTTACACCAGAGCGCTAACCCCTTTTCTGTGAAAAATCCTCTAGGTTTTCAATTTATGGGTTCAGTTTTTGTTTTTTGCACTTGCTCAGAGTCTCATACTCTCAGTTCATCTTGGTATTGGCCTTCAACACCATGTTTTCTAAGAATTGATCCTCTTTGGTTTGTGAATTTGACATTTTCTTTCCTTTCCTTGAGGTCACTCTTTGTCTTTGCTGACCTAGAGTTAACTTGTTGTTTTCTCCTCATTTATCTGACTGGGTGGAAGCTTTTGTGAGGAAATCCAAAGGTCTGTGAACTTTTCATTTGATCTTTGAGGTCAGTCTTCCATCATTTCTCTTTTGTTTGAGGTTTTTGGTTCTTGTTTGCAAACTTGGTTATCTTTGTCTTTCTTGATGAGAGTGCATTTTTGTTTGTGTGAGGTTTTCTTCTGATTGTTTAATCCTGAAGTCTGATTGACATTAGAATTTTTACATCTGATTATCATTCACATATAAGCAAAGTGACATATTTTAGTGATTGGTTTGGATATTAGAAGGAATTTCTGAAAGTTTTTAGCATACATTGGATTTGATTGAGAAATGATTGTATGAGGATGTCTCATCTTAATGTTTGATAATGAAAAGAACTTTCTCTCTTTCCCTTAAATAGGCATTCATCGAAAGACAAGACTGCTTATCATTTTCTTATGAATTTTTTGGGAATTGAGTCATAATACGATCAGTTTCATTGTCATACACCCTTTGAGTAAAGAACAGTTGTAAAAATGAACGCTAATTAAAAACTTATCTAGAACATTTTGTTTTTAGGATCTTCCACCAACATTAGACTAGGATTAGCACTTTGGATTAGGTTGTGAGTACAACTCTCCAAAGTTTTTCAAAACAAACATTAGCATCTTGCGATAGGGAGAGAAAATCCAATTGTCGTATAGACTTTATGGGATCCCCCTCTCACACAAGGTTTATGCACGAGGTCACATTCAGAATAATTACGAAGATTATCCCTCTGTGGTTCAACTGTTTGTAGTGGTCAGATCGTATATTGGGGGTCACTTGAAGGTATACCCATGATTATGTGTGGGAGCCTCTCGAGTTGATTTCAGACTTGTTATCCTGCCCATACGTTCGGATTAGACTGTCGACTATACCTTCCCAGGGGATGACTGCGAGTTGGTGTCCTTAGTTGCCATAATATTTAGGTACTTACATGAGGTGACAGTGAAGGGAAGTCACTGTACCTGGAACAAACATTGGTCAAACTCACTCAGGATTTTTGGAGGGCAAATCCACAATTATTGCGTGGAATCTTGCACCAAGGTGAAATTTCATTAAGCAGGTCGCCATTGTAACTGTTCCACCATATCCTATCCCCTTCTTGACTTGATCACGCGATGTTGGATTTCATCACCAACTAGTACGATCATCGAGAGAAGTTTTGTTTTCTTGGTTTTGATTCCTAGATTTTATTAGCGTATGCTGTTTCTTTTCGTTAGTTGGCTCTAGATTTTCAACATGTATTGTTACTCTCTAAGATTGAGCCTGTAGATGATAAATTTCTTCTCTGATCGCATAGGATGCAAGGGCTTCCTCCAGAAGGCTACCAACCCTTACCTCCTAACCCTCCAGAAGACAACTACTGTGGAGAGGTAGAAAATCAATCTGACGTTGGGAGTGTTGTTACTCCTCCGTTAGACAAACTAGAAGGCACTTTGGCTATGGTTGATAATCCCACTCCTCACACTACATCTATGTCGGGAACCTCTCTCGAACCAATGTTTCTTCATTTAGACTCCCTTGGGAATGTCATAGACAAAGAGGTCCCACAGTTACCTAAGAGAGCATTTACTGAAACATATATGGGATCCACAGAACCAAGATTTGATAATGAGTATAGGACTCATGTTCATCGTACCACTACAGTAGATACAAATCCCACAACTGCTCATTTTGTATGGAGAATTCAACAGGACACGATCTCTATGAGAATTTTGAATCCATTCGACAACCCTTTAATCCTCATGACATTACTAGTGAAACGGTACCATCAGGTCAAACTATGAATCACCCCATCGATCAGGTCATTAACCCTATTGTTACATCAGCACAAGTCCATCCTAATGCTGGACTCATCACCTCTACTCATTCCCAAGGCACTTCAATCCCTACCCCCACTTTTACAAACTTTCACTCTACAGCTCCACATGTTCTGCACGATCTTGCTGGGACATATTTGCACCAGAGAATGTAGACCCTTGCCAGCCAAATACAACCGACTGGAGGGAAACCACCATCTAGCGGACCTATCCCTCTTGGAATACCACCATTCTATGGTGGGCCTACCCCTCCTGAGGGACAACCCCCTTTTCATGTTCCTCCTAGAGGGAAACCTCCCTTTGCCAGCCATACCCCGGTCATTAATCCATCATTGGCAGGGGGGGAAAACTTCGTTTGTTGGAAACCCTTCACAATCTTGGGGAGTATCTTTGGGAGGGACATTTACCCAACCCAACATTAGGGGCCACTCATATAATAACCCACAAGGAGGAGTATTAAATCATGTTCCTTTCAGACCATCTTATGGACAACCTTATATGGGCGTCCCAAACACCACCTAGAGTCCTCAAGGACAACAACCTTATCCTCTCCAAGGTTCTAATGTTTATCCTCCCCCTAATGTGTATCTGCCTCTGGGATATACTTCTTACCCTCCTCAAGGGAAACATGTTTATCCTCCTTATGGGCAAGAAAATCACCCGGCTTATAATGCTCAAAAGCCACCAGGTTATGCAAATTTTTCTCAGCCATCATCGAATCCTTCTTATCCTGGTCAGCAAAAATATTATGTAGGAGGACCTATTGGTTACAATTATCCACCTAACCCAGTTTATGGTCCTATTTGTGTTCCCATGCCACACTAGTATCATCTGCAAATTAACCGACAATTACCTTTCCTTGCGAATCTGGATCTCCTAGACTTGTCTCGGTTAACCAATGATCCTATTTTTCATTCACCGGTTTAGCCAGTTATTCCAGCTAAACTTCCTTCTGATATTCTGAAATTTGATGGAAACTCTAGAGAATATCCAAATAACCATGTGATGACTTTCCATTTGTGGTGTTCATCAAACTCCCCCATGGATGATTCTATAGGTTTACGTCTTTTCCAATGAACACTTACGGGCTTTGTAACAAAGTGGTATATTGAACTACCACATGCTTCTTTTCATGATTTCAACTCCCTTGCCATGTCTTTCCTCACACACTTTCAACTACCTATTCGCTATGAGATGGGTACTGAACTCTTGACCTCCCTTATTCAAACTAACTCTGTGCATATCTCTGACCATATTCATGAGTGGAAACGACAACGAAGGATGATCAAAGTAATCATTCCTAACATATTATTGGCAGAGTGGTTTACTAAATCACTTTTACCCCCAATCGCTCGTCATGTCGCTATCAGTGGTGCAGTCACCGAGGAAGAAACCATTGCTTGGACTCAGTACTTATATTTGGTTTATTCACAATCTAGTACTTTGTATGAGTTGCTTTTGAATGTTGCTCAAGATAATACTGATCCATCAAAGCCTCCATCCGCATCTCATGCAGACGGTTTTATAGGTTCCGTCAAAAATAAATCTACTTCCCAGTCGACCACACTCTCCTCTACCTCCCCCAAAACTCAGATCTCTAAGGTAAATGCAGTTCAATCTTCCCCTTCACAAAAATTCGGAGGTAAGAAGAAGGCAAAAAATAAATCAAAAAATACCAATAACATTGAACAACCAAAAAATCAATCTCAAACACCTGCTACCGATAAGAAATCACAGCGGAAACTGAAATTCCTATGTATCATTTGTGGTGATGATCACTACACTCAAGACTATCCACATCGCAATGAAGTGACCAAACATTTCCAGGGAAATTCACAACCCATTGTGCTTACTCAGCCTTTTCCATAACAACAATCCATGGTTGCTCAAACCCCCTCTCCTGGGGGCAGTTCTAGCCATCCTCATGATGAGGCCTCAACAAGTGCACATATTTATATGTTTAATGGGATTAATTTTACCACTCTCTCTAATACATATGACACACTGGTTAAACCTGACAAAGGAAAAGTCACTAACGGTACCAATACTTTACCAGATCCATCACCATCCTACGTTAGTCCTTCATCGGTTAATCCTCCATCTGGACCACTTCAGATTGAGAAACTTATGTTCGACTATATATTATGCCCTCCTAAGAGCACTATCCATAAATCTACCTTTAATCCTAGCTCATGTGTCGCCCAAAACTACAACATTGTTGAAGATTTGGCTCAAGCACCGTGTGCTATGTCTGTGTTATAAGTTCTACAACACTGCCCCAATCAACGTAGAATGCTCTTGGCTTATATTAGCACTATTGATCCTGGGTCATCCAACCATATCATGTTTAACCTAGAAAATTATACATCTCGACTCTCCCACCAACTTGCTTTCCAAGTTGATGTTGTTGTTCATAATCAACAAATACACCGAACTAGTTTGGATGAGGGAGCCTCAACTTGTGTCATGTCTTTAGCATGTTGGAAAAGTTTAAAATCACCCACACTTAACAAATCCCCGACGATGTTACATGCATTCGATGGGTGAGGTTTTCATCCCCATGGGCTTTTACAATCCCTTCCCGTCTAGTTGGGAGGCAAAATTGTCACTGTTGATGTCGAGGTGGTCGATGCTCCCCTCAATTAAAAATTATTACTTGGAAGAAGTTGGTTTTATGCTATGACTGTCGTTTCCTTTTCGGTGTTTCAATGTGTATAATTCCCTCATCAGGTCGAAATTGTCACTATCAATCAGTTAGATTTCTGTACACCCGATGCCTGTGCTCCCGCTACCAACAATATTCCATTCTTGGGAGATCACAAGATCACGTATGAAAGTGTTGGTGTTGTCTTGCTGAAATATTATAGCCTTATGGGTACCTTCCCTACACCACTTCCACCAACTACAAATCATATTTCCACCATCGATATGATTTCGACCACGGCTTATCAATCCTTAGAATCATTTGACCCTTGGATTGTACCTAGTCTCTTGGAATTCGATGCACTAGGTGACACCATGCCACTTAGTCCAGCCAAAACATCATACGTTGTTGTGCAATCTGCTTCTCCCTCTTCGGATGACCAACATCTATTGGCACCCGATAGTTACTTGATGCCATCATGGTTAAATTCCTTGTCGTCTGCAATTGACTACATTTCCCCAATTTTTCCTTCTGATGAATATATTTTGGAAATGCTTAGCATTGACAAGATACCTCAGAATGATAACCATCATAGATATTCTTTTCTTCCCTCTAGTGAAGAAATTCAGGAAGATATACACTCTATCTTCCCTCCTGATGTTGATTTTTTGTTGTCTCCCATGACTTCAACTTCCAATGATTTGGATCTGGTAGTTGACATGGTGATCTCTTCGGTAGAGCTATTAGAGCCTGATATCCTTACCCTTGTCACAGCCCTCGACATGTGTTCCTTCCAAAGTGATTTTCTTCCATCCAATGAAGATCTCTTGGAAGTCATGACCGATTTTTGTCCATTGACATGGTGTCCTTCCAGAGCGTTATTCTCTTGGAAGCCATGATCATGGAGAGTCTACGAGCATAGTTTTCTCTTCTCTGTAGCAAGATTGTTAAAAAATGAAATAGATATCTAGGGATTGAACCCATATCCTTGATCATAGTTCTTTTTATGTGTCAAGCTCATTAAAAAATGAAACAGTCACCTCTCTTGAACCTTATTTTCATCCACTCTTATCCTTTTTCTCCATCTAGTAGAGAAATTGGTGACAACCTCAAAGTCAGTGAATGAATTGAAGCTTGGAGGGCATGTCTCCAGCCTTTGATGATCATTCTGGAGTTAAGCCACTAGCTTTTAAGCTGGGGGAATATCGAGCTTAGTCTTTGTTCTTTCTCATGCTCGAAAAAACATGAGAATGTAACCGAGTAGACTTTTATCACTTTTTCATACTCATAAAGGTTATACGAAAAAGGAACCCCCTGGAGTCTTCTTTAAGCTCTTTTTAGACTCTCTAAACATGAAAATATTGTCAAGTGATCTTGCTTCCTTTCCCACTCATTAAAAGGTTTGAAAGGGCGTCTTTTGAGTGATAATTTATCTCTTTTTCAGCCTCGCAAGACTAACATTACAAAAATGGAAAACATTGGAGTCGTCTTTAAGTTCTTTTCAGACTCTCTAAATATGAAAAATCATTGATTTTACCTTCTCTTGACTCGTTAAACAATAATACATTGAAGGGACCATATGGGACTAAACCCTTACTTCTTCGAGTTCATTAAACAAAGGAAGAGGGACTCACCGAAGGTGAGTCATATCAAGAATGTGTTACCTTCCTCGAGCTCATTAAATTAAAAAGAGGTACTCATCTATCTGGATGGGGAAAAAATTGAAAGAAGCAAGCCAAACACCTTTTGAGAACACTACTAGTAACTCTTACAGTCGCCCTTGAACATGACACTTTGTCTTTGCATGAATTTTAATCCATTGAACCTCTGCACTGAGCCAATCCTCTGAGTTTATTTCACTCCTTTGGGTCACCTGACGAAAGTCACAGCATCCACTGCATCATCAAGTTTTGTTCCATGTAACATTTCTATTGTTGTGCCTTAGTGTTCAAGAGAAGTATCTGCCTCGAGAGTCATCCATCACAAATATCCTGTTTCAATACCCATGTCATTCCATGTTCATTTGATCTACCAATTACATCTTTGTGCTAGTTTTGTGTCGTTTATGGGGGATACATCAAGGCCCTTCTTCGACGAGTCTATTCTTGTCGACTTCAACAAATTATCCAGGAATTAGACTTCGAAACTAGTTAGTACCTTGGGACCTGCATGCCTCAATGGCAGGCCTCCTTGCATCCGATAGTGGGTTTACATCATTGACCTCTGATCGGATGATTCCATGGATATTTGACTTCAGCTCATCTATTCACATTCATTAGAATTTACTAGAGTACCTTGGGAATCATTGACATCAATGGTGATTTCCCTCGTGCTTATTAACAATTTACATCATTGACCGGTAATCAAGTGGTTTATGCCATGTTCGACATCAGGACATCTATTCACATGGCTAGATTCGTACTACATCGGGATCAGTAAGAAGACCCTGGGTTGAGTCATCATTCTTATATGTACTTTTACCAGGTTGCGAAGGAGTTCTTTTGAACAGTGACACATATACTATTACATAGATCCACTTTGTATTGGTCGTGGCTATGCCTTGTCATATCATAGATCCACTGTGTATTCTTCATGGCTATGATCAGTTTAGGTCATAGGAGTATATATCCACATTGTCTCTTCAGTGGCTATACCATTTTGTCAAATATAATTATGGATCCGCAGTGTATTTTATGGCGGCCATACCTAAAACGTCTTTATCACTCAAGTAGAGGTATGCCTGCCTTAGTTTTGAAACATGTCATAATATTTGTTTGATGGTTGTGTGCAGATTTTTCCAGACTCTTTGCATCCATACCCTTGCTCGAAAAAGTCTACAAATTACTTTAGTCATCATCGTCTTCTGACTTTGTACTTTGGGGGGGAATCTGTTACACCTCAAAATTACTCACTTCAATAGTTTCGCAAGTGTCGTCATTACAAGTGTTGTAAGTGTCATATCTTGTCTGCAAGTGTCACATCTTGACCACAAGTGTCGCAAGTGTCACAAACATCATACTACCATATTGCCTATGTCATACCTCTAACGACATCATAAGGACACTTAAGACACCTCAAAGACTATTTTTGAAGAAGAGAAATTAGTTGACAAGAAGTACAAGCCTTTTGCCATTGAAAAAACCACTCAAATATGGATTTTGGAGAGAAGAGCTCCCCTAACCACTGTCAGGGAGTGATAGCACCCCCTAGGCCTCTTTGGGGGAGTGTTTGAGCGCTCTGTGCACCCTTTTTGGGGAGCGCTACCCTTTCTGAGTGAGTTTTTGGTTTGTTGAGCCAAATCAAGGAAGAATCCCGTCAATTTCTGAAGGTGGTTGGATTCGAATAGAAGGTCAAGGCATGATCTTAAAGAAGATCCTCAACTGAAGGAGAAGAATCCTCAACTTATCCCAAATATCTCTCAAGTGGTTGGGCCTCTCCAAGGTTATATAAGGAGGCCTCCTCATGGTGAAAGGGGGATGGAGATTGATAATTATACCTAAATTATGATCTCATAAGGTATTGACAGAAAATATTGGAGATGAGAAACTTATGACCTCATGAGTGAGATGTCATCAAAGCAATCAATGTAGATTACTTGAGCAAAGGGATTGGACAAGGAGAACTGGAAGAAGCTATCGCACCTTTATCAAAGGATTGTAAGTACTTTTACTTGTTCTCATTAATAATCAATGCTTGGCCTGTTTCTTTCAAATTTATGTTCATTCCACATGAGTTTGTCTGCAGTAGATCGATCTATATTTGAGCTAATCTCAGTAGAGTAGGAAGTCCATTGTATCTTTGTTTGTTCTACAGGATCTATCAGGGAGCTCAGGATTGAAGCTCAGCCTGGAATTTGCAAGGACAAACGTCGTTAATAAGGTACATATCTTTCTTCTTCTCCTTCGTATATTAGCTTGATTAGATCTAAAAGGATGTCAGTGTCCATGTTAAGCACTTTTCTTTCTTGGCCTTAGGATTCTAGAGACCAAGAGGGAATCCGCTTGTCCGCAAGAGGATTCACCTGTAACAGTAATCAAAGTTTCCAACATGGCCGAGCTCAAAATAAGGGAAGAAGACTTGCCATCCCCTTCTAGAATGAAATAGTTGAAAGCATGATCGATCAAAAAGATAAAAAATTTGAAGGATATTATGGACAATTGAAATGAAATTGTGAATAAAAATGAAATGTTATTCAGAACACTCACTAAGATAGACTTGGTAGGAAACACCGAAGAAGTACAAGACTCAAGATTAATCATAAATTCTATATTTATGATGAAGCAACAATTTGAAGAACACATGGACATATTGAAAAGAATTTCAACTAAAAATTTCAATAGTATAATTGAATAATGAAAGAGAAATTCAAGATTGGCTAGTAGATTATGCAAACAAAAATCAAGATATTGAAGAGTCAATTCACAATGTTTCACATGACTTAAGAGATTTGGAAGGTGAGTTATTTGATGTTAAAATTAAACATGAGATAAATGTGGCTTCAATGAAGGGTTACATAGAAGAATTATTTAAAAAAATATTAATCAAGATTACCGAGGAAAATCAAGAAACAATAGTTAGTACCGGTCCATAAACTGACAGCAAGGAAGATAAAAGGACACCAACAACATCAAAGTAAAGGGAGAGATTACATCATAGTAATTCTATACTGATCACATTTTCTTCCTTTTTTTTAGAGTTCATCTAGTTGTATTCATTCTTTTGTTGGAAGAATATAACCGAATTCTAATAACTTCTTCTCTTCTATCTAGACTTTATTTCCCGTGCCTTGTTCCAGTGCTGCATATTCTTCTTCATAAATATAATATGTATTTAATGGTCCATGGGAGCCCCAATCCAAGTCCATTTTGTGGACGAATGCCTTTAATTTTTTAAGATTGTAAAAGACTCATTTTTTTTGAGAAATTCCAAAGAACTATTTCAGAGTTAATTTCGATTATGACTTGTAACTCTGAGTTTTGAGTATAAGATAATTCAATTTGTCTTATCAACCTCTTATTTTGATCTCAATAAGTAACACTCTTTCAAAGTTCTCTTATGTGTTGGGCCATTTTCTCTTTTTATTTTGAATGTGATCAGAAATATCTAAAAATTGTGATGGATGTGAGAGTCTCTATTATTTCTTGCAATTTATTTATTTCTAGCAAATGTGATGTTTAAGGTTCTTGGTCCATTTCCCAGGAACTCTTGTATTTTATGATATTTTAAATTTCTTTGAGCGATAAATATTTGGGTTTGTCTTATTGGCGTAATCCAATTTATGTTTTTAAATTTTTGAAAACTTTATAAAGGAGTACCACCTCTTTAAAAATGCAGGGGGATTAATATCCT